>OLKM01005496.1:0-16962 GCA_900291075.1 Melanogrammus aeglefinus | reverse complement strand
ATGCACGTTGCAACTACAGCCCTACACCAGGTGTTAAGAGTAAAGTTTGAGAACTCTTGGTTGTTCTCCTTTTGGCTTTCATTTTAGGTTGCTGGTACCTATAACATCTGCATGACATTTACATTTTATAATTTAGGGGGCATTTTAGCAGACGCTTTTCATTTCCAAAGCGACTTACATAAGTTACATTTGTCATTAAAGAAGGTGCAACAATATATCGCTGATCGGTTAATTCAGAAAGGATGTTATAGGAACCAGGTGTTTGTATAGTAGCGAAGTAGGAAATTACTTCGTTACGTGTACTTAAGTATTTTTGGATATTTGTACTTTACTTTACTTAGCTTATATTTCTCCTGTACTTTTACCTTTTTACCTTCGCTTCATTTTGCGAAGAAAACGGTACTTTTACATCCACTACATTTTCCCTTGAAAACCTTCGTTACTCGTTTACAAAAATCAAACTCATCTTTTTAGAAAAAAAAAAAAAATGATCATGAGAGATATGAGAAAATAACGTTCGGGGGACTGTGGTAGGAACACAGACTTGCGAGCCTTGTTTTGGCGAAAACAGGCTTGTCCCAGCGCACGTTCGCAAAGCCCCCTTGCTTAGTTACTTGTCTGCTACGTCGATCAAAACTCCTTACGACTGTCAACACACAAATGCCATGGCTAGGACGAGGGCAAGGCTATCAAAATTCTACTATTTTATCAGGCTGGTTGTACGCGTCCAGATAGCCAACACTATCTTTACACTTCAAATACGCTATATGTGCTATTTTTGCCTACAAAGCTAATTTAAATACCCTTTTTGGGCAGGGACTTAAGTTTTCCGAAAATCCGCGATCCCCTGATGACACCAAAATCAATATTTGAAGTAACGTGTACCAGCGCTTGCGGATAATAGGTCGGGCTAGCGATATTGTGCTAGTGTCAGTGATTCTTCTTTTTGAGCAAGCTAACTCCGGACGCATCCAGATCATGGCAAATGGACTGCAATATGCGTGGAAGAGTGTGTGCAAGGGATGTAACTCAAAAAAAAGACGAAAAGCGAAGGGAAACAACATAATCGAGGCAAAGATCTTACAGGTCTCCATCAAATCAAATTAGACACTTCACACGATCCTACAAACTATAATACACCAACATTTAAAACTCGTAAGTTTCTTCCTGGGACCGTGCTTGGAGAGAGGTAATATTTGTACTATAATATTTCAAGTTAGCTAATAACCTTATAAAGATTATTATATGATTAACAATGTGGTGGTATTTTGATAACCAGTGGTGCCCGCCGGGTGAGGAGATTCTGGAGGTAGGTTGGACGGATAATGTGGTTCATGTCGCGCCTTGTGAGAGTTTGGTGTGAGTGTTGTGTGTGTAGTTGAAATAATATAAAAAACTTACCATCCATATATTTCTCAAAATGCTGACCCTTTGTGCTTTTTTATTAACAATAGCAGTTACTTGTACTTTTTTCTTTCTCAAGTACTTAATTAGTACATTTATATCAGAAAAGTACTGTTTGATACTTAAGTAACAGGTAGAAGAACTCTGATAACTTTAATACTTTTACTTAAAGTACTATTTCTAAAAGGGTGACTTTTTCTTTTATTTATTAAGTAATTTTCCAGTAAGGTATCTTGTACTTTTACTTTAAGTATGGCTGGTTGAGAGTACTATTAATACACACTGCATAGAACAAGTGGCAACAATTCACTGGCTAACCAAATTCCCCGTGGTTTACAGCAATGAGAGCAGGCTTACTGCGGTTTGCTACACAGTTTATACTAATAATACAATTACATACACATGGTGGCCAGAGGGACGGGCAGGGTGGCTTATGCAGCAGTCGATAGCGGCAGCGAGTAATGACGTGGAAATTATGGATTGCTAAATGGTAAAAAAAAAAATAAGACTTTCAAAGAGTGCTGCTTGGGAGCACTCCTCTGTGTCACCACCACCAATCTCAAAATCAAACCTACTCCCTTGACGGTAGCAGAGCTGTGTGTAGAGGTAAGCCCCACCAGATCTAACATGGTCAGCGCTCCACCTCCCTTTCACAAGCTTCCGGTTCCTTTTCCACAGTTCGATGCTGACGTTACGTCCAAGTCCCAGAGCAGCTTCTGGCACTCACGCGTGTCTGGTCCGGACGGTGATGACCCCTGACTTTCTACAACGACCACCCACAGTGTGCCAGCGCAACCCGACACCCAGCGGGTCCTCCTACAGGTGGTGGGCCCCACGGGACGCAAGAGGGCGGCGTGTCACGTAGCTTGTTCGGGCTGTGCGCCGGCCGGCGGTCCGTGGCAACTCAGGCCACCAGGCGCTCGCCCAACCGGCCCTCCGTCTGGGCCTGGCTCCAAGAGGGGGGCCCCGCGGCTTCCTCCGCGCAGGGGTCTTCTCCTCCTCTTGAGTTGTTTTCTCATGGGGTCTTTGGGTGAACCCTTTCTTAGTCTGGCCCTCACCTGAGACCGCTTTGGCATGGGAGACCCTACCAGGAGCACAAGGCTTCCAGACAACACAGCCCTGAGGTTCACAGGGACACGCAAACCTCTCGACCACGATAAGGGGACGGTTCCAGGAGAGGATATTATCAAATGTATTATTTAAACAAGTATGAATATTACCGTATGGTACATGTTTACCAGGCAAGATAACAAACGCCAACACGCCGCACACACATGCGCGCGAAGATGGTATCCGGGAATCGTGAGATAGTGGGAGGGATTTCCTTACGTGGTCGCTGCCGTCCGTTAACGTTTCAGGGCCGCCGGGTCAACGGCGCAACCAATTAGATTTTGTCTAGGGGGACAAATGAGCGCCCCCTCCTGAAGTGGTACATCCCAGGTCGGCCTTGAACTGCGATTGGTCAGAAGACGAAACAGCTAATGACAACGTTGAATTCTCAGGCTATAACAGAGTGACACACTGTACGGTGGCCAACAAACATAAAATCCGCAGCCTTTGGACAACCCAACATGAAGACATACGACAGGGTTTTTGGGGAAAACTAAGTTTTATGGTTGACAATGATCGTGAGATCAGTCCGACATGACGATTGGTCTTTCTTTTACTTCTCAAACTACGTTCCAACTGAATGTTCATCAGCCCGATTTTCAGAATTTCTAGGAGGAGAAACCCCCGAACACCCATTTTAAAAGTACTCTAACTTCTGGGCTACAGCTCTGAATGTGTTCAATTGCTAGCGACGCTCCTGCTGGGCTTCGACTGCATCCCTAAGTGCATAAGGGACAGATTGTGGTTTGCAAAATCTGGGAATGGCCCCTGTCACGACATGAAGTTGAGATTTTATCCCTGTCACCTTGCCTAGAGTGGGCTGAAACACCTCTGGGTACCTGTTACAAAGGTCCTCAAAACTCTCAGGTGTTACTCTGTTTACAGGAGGACCAATCTTAGGTTTTAGCTTTTTTGATCCAGTCCCTCCCCAACAAAGTTGGACCATTACCTTTGACCACAAGTAGGTTGAGTGTGCAATTGTTTCCATTCCACTTTACCTTATCAGAAAAACTGAGTGAGTGTGAAAAAGTGAGGGTTTACTGTAGGTTCTTAGCACACAATTGGATGGCATTACCTTTGCTCTCTTAAACCTACGCTTGTACAGTTGTTCTGAAACGACAGACACGGCTGCTCCTGTGTCTACTTCCATTTTTAACCGTTTCTCATTTTCCATTACATAGACATAATAAGGTTTTTCAATCCCTGCATCACATTCAGAAACAGTGTTGACACCTTTAGACCCTATGGAAAACAGTTCAATGTCTCTGACGTTACCTTCCCGGTACTCTGTGTCAAAGCCAGAGGCTGCTTTAGTCTCTGGTGTCCCAGTGACTTTGTGTGCCAGTCCATATATCATAAGCCAGCAGGGCAGCGTCAATTCGTTAGTGTGGGCGGAATTTAGCATGCGGTCACGGAGTTCTCCACTTTTTACTCCGCACACAAATCTGTCTCTCAGAGCATCGTCCAAAAATTCCCCAAACTTGCAAGTAGCGGCCACCTTCCTTAAACTTGCCATGAACTCACTTATGGACTCGTCCTCTCTCTGGTTTCTCGAGTTGAACTTGGACCTTTCTGCAATGAAGTTTGTTTTCAGCACAAAGTGTTTGCGCATTAAGTCAATTAGCTCCGACAACTTTGGTGCACACAAGTCCATAAGCAGGGTGTGGTTCTTTCTGCCCACCACTGTCAGGAACACGGCCTTTGCCTTATCATCATCATAGGACAGACCGTTTTCTACGAAGAATTGCTCCACCCTTTCCAAATATTCCTCTTCATTTTCGTCGAAGTGAAGGTCTTCACTTTTCCCGAATGCTGTCGCCATTTTCTCCGCAGTGCGTCCCCTTGTCTCGACAGAGTTTTCACTTTCTGAAAACTCTTTTCACATAAGATATCCCATCCTTGTCCCCAAAAGTCTGTTGCGTCTCTATAGATTGTGTGGATACTTATGATGAAAAAAGAGAGGAATATGCATAGAAAACGTGGCTACTTTAATAGCAGGCGTACAGCAACATGAACATGTCTGTTCCTCTTGCAAACTCTTCTTCTGGCAACTCATGGTTAAGTTATTTCAACCCGGTATTACGAGATCTCGTGCTCATGCGCACGAAACGTTTATCTATTGAATCGTGTCCAGAGTACGGTTGTTCGACTTTTTTCGTGAAACGCATCACGAAATTGTTAACCAATTGCATTCTGAATGGGCCCGACTACGTCTAACGGAATTATGACGCTGGTGAGTTAGTTTTTAGGATATTTTTTCTGTGAAAAATGGCGGACATACTTTTCATTCATTTGTGGTGGAAAAATATGATATTTTTAGCATAGTTACGCCATTAAAAGTGTTTTATGTAAAACATTTTTAGGCGAGGAAATGTGCATATTACTCTTTCATAATCGTCTCCCTCGGCGAACGTGAAGGATGTTTGGGTTTGATAGTTATGACGAAGAATATTTCAGTCGTCTCCACATCATAATAACATGGTTTGGCTGCTATGATGTTTGCTATGGACGCTGAAACCAGCAGCTCGCATGCCGTGTTTAAAATCATGGGTATAAAACCATTGTCTTTGCTGGTTATGTAAGGGATAATGTATACAACAGGCAACCCGGTCTCACGAAAATACGTGACACTGTCACGTTATGTAATCTATTGAAATGTGATCAGGGACATGTATTTTTCAAAGAATGTATATCAATTGGAAGTATTTGTCGTGTCACTAAGCACGACTTCCGAACTAAGGTTCTGTCCGGGAGCGTTCTCCCTAATGTCCCTTAAGGATCTCCGTACAGAACATTTATTGTTAATGTTCATTTATTGTAAATGGTCTGTGATAACTAACATTATGACAGCTTTTGGCCATCCGTTTCTACTTAAAATTGTCGGTGATAACTAACAATATGACAGCTTTTGGCCACCCGTTTCTACTTTCACCTTTGATTCTGAGAAATTGTGACAATTCAAGGATATATTAAATGCAGGTGCGCTGCTCTGTAGGCAAACCGTGAAGGAAAAAAGGTAGCTGCTTCATCTGTTCTTTTTAGAATTGTATGTCTTGATGTTTATTTTATCTAGCCATCTATTATCTTGTTTTTGGCTATGCGTCGACGCCTCGCCAGTCCAGAGGCGCCTTTCAAGGCACCCAAGGTCACCTTACAGAGCATTTGATGGGTTATCATTAATATTGATGTGTAGGGGTTGATTATATCTCGTGAATAATATTGTTTATACCACGGTCTGGGGGATTACTCGTATTCTGATCGGCTGCAGGGCGTGCATTAGCTCTTGATATAGGCCTACAGACACCTGCTAAGTAGTTCCAGTCAGTGTTTTGCCCGAGTTTGAGCCCGAACTGACCCGACCTGCGGGCCGGGTTCACTGCAAAAATTAATAGGCTTAATATAAGAAATAAATGCTTGGTTTGAGCAGATATAAGCTAAAATTAAGTGAAATAATCTGCCAATGCAGTAATCACACTTAAAATAAGAAAAAATAAATACATATTAGGCAAGTGAGAAATATCTTAAAATAAGTGGTGAAACACTCATTCCAAGTACTGTATGCAAGTCAAATAATCTCAAAACTAGCTTTTCAATTCTTATTTCACCTTTTGTTTCTTTCTCAAATTGAGTGAAAAAAACATAAATCCAGAGCAACTTAACAAGCTGATTCTTCTTAATTCAAGAGTTATGATTAGCTTTTATCTTAAATCAATACATTTAAAATCATACACAGAGAATATTGTTAACAGCATTTATTTGAAGTGTTTGCAGATTCCTTACAATATTTACAATCATAACATAATATTTGCAAAATTAACCTCTGAAACCCAGAGGTAAGAGGCTATGACCTCATTATCTTTGATAACAATGAAATATCTCAATCTCATAAGACAGAACATGGCTGAACAGCCTGAATAGCTCTATTTCTTAATGAAAGCATTCCACTCTGCCATGACTCTTTTGTACGAGCCTGTGGTGTCTCGGTCGTGGATACTGTCCTGTAAGACCTCTGTCTGAATGACAGAGAGAATGGTCGCCACACACTTAGGATAGGTGAGATGCAGGGTATAGTAATAACCCATCAGATACAGCAACCCTTCACCAAGTTCTTCTTTGGCAAATGTCGTGACAGGAGTGTTTCCAATTGCCAGAAGACAGCGGGACCCATCAAAGACCAAAACAGGGCTGAAGAGGGTTCTCTTCTGGAGGTAGATGGCTGGCTCTTCTGTTGGCTGAAGAAGAAAACAAAAAACAGAAGTTTTTCTTTATGGTATACAAAAAAAGTGAAAAACTGCTTGGGCAAGTGAACTGAGATTTTTTTAAACACCATTATGTACATCTACAGCTCTGGAAGAAATTAAGAGATAGCTTTTGCTGGTTTTACTATTTATAGGTATGCGTTTGAGTAAAATTAACATTTTTGTTTCATTCTATAAAGTGCTGACATTTCTCTCATATTTGAAATTAAAATATTGCCATTTATTGCATTTATTTGCAGAAAATGAAAACTGGTCAAAATAACAAACAAAGATGCAGTGTATTCAGACCTCGAATAATGTAAAAAAAAAACAACCATGTTCATATTCATTTTTAAACAACACAACACTTATATTTTAACTAAGGAAGAGTTTCATTATTGGTGGGATAATCTCAATCTTTAATCACAGCAGTGTTTTTTGTAATCTTTTTGTAATCCTCATAAAATAAGATTTGGTTCAGGTGATCACCTGATCAGTATAAGTAGAATGAGGAGGCTTGTGTTGGAATTGAACAAACACTGGAATGGACTGGCTGCCATAGATGTAGAGATTCTGATTTAAGAAACATTTGTGAGAGTGGTCTCTTATTTTTTTCCAGAGCTGTATATGAACACAACCATACTGACATGTGGTATATGAAAACGGAGCTCTAAAGATAGGACCATGGGTCAAGACATGCCAGGTTAAGAAATCATGAAAATAAACTTGTGGCCTCAGTCACTGTTTAAAGAGTGTGTGTGCCACTAAACACTTGGGAAATTAATGATTAATGACAATTAATTTCTTAACAAAATATAGAACAAACTCACCTGAAGGACATGAAGCCAATGCCTCACTTGGCCTGTCCCATCTTTCTTAGGTGGCGCGCAGACGGTGAGGGGAAGAGTGTGGGTAGTGCCCTGAACAAGGCAATGTTGGATTCCACTAGAACAGAATAAATAAACAAGTTTTAGTTCAAAGTTAGCCAGCATCTGATGAGGTTTTTTTTATTTAACCTTTATTTATTCAGGGTAGGTTTACTGAGAGTGAGGCTCTCTTTTGCAGGAACGCCCTGATCACATTCACACAGTTACACACTCACACCTGGAAGCTGCCCAGTACAACCCAGTCTTAACTGCCAGCCACTGAGCAGTTGTGGCGTGGCGTGGGGATTTTTTTAGAGGAAGCCAAGTGAGGCCAAGCCTTTAGAGAAAATAGTACGTTTCAGCTTGGATGTAGTTAATGCAACTACAACAGCTATTTGAGCGCCTGGTCATTTACCAGGACTTACACACACCGGTAATCTGACCGACACGACACACACGCGCGCGCTCTCGCTCTCTCTCGCTCTCTCTCTCCTGCGCTCTCTCGCTCACTCTCTCTCGCGCGCGCGCACACACACACACACACACACACACACACACACACACACACACACACACACACACACACACACACACACACACACACACACACACACACAGAGTCCTCCTAAACATCTCACTAAATTATACATTTTATTATAAATACAACCCCTCCCCGACCGAAATGCACAAGCCGCTAATTGGTCAAAGAATCGACAGCGCGGTTGTCGGCTATTTCAAGTTTCATGTTCACGTGTAACACAACTCACGCAATCACAGTATTTGATATACATCCTTTTCGTAAAACTAGGCCAAAATCAATGTTAACTATTCAACACTACTTAAAAGACAACACCAAGACAACCCAGAACAAGCACATATTCTGCATCATGCACGAGTTTGAAGCTAGACTCGGAATGAAGGGGGGGTGGTGGGGGTTGTGAGGGCCGCTGAAACCCCTGTGTCCATCCTCAAAAAAAACAAAAAAAAAACGGTGGGCATACAAATAAAAATGGTGGGCATTATAACAAAAACATAAATAAATAATTGCACACTGTATTAAATGTGCTTAATAAATACATTTGATTTCATTAGCATTTCACAGACCCATAGTATGGATAAGGTGTTTAGCACGGTCAATCACCGTTGCTTCTTTCCCCATAAGTTCAGGAAACATTAGAGCCGCAACGGGAGAAGGTGTGTATTTTACTCACGCTATTTGTAGAGGGAAGGCCATTCTCCGGTCTTTTCATGGTGGCGAAGTGGTCCATAACTTTGTCATAGAAAATTCCCTTTGGCCTTCAGGTCCTCCACAACTACTGAGTCAATGGAAATCTTCGCTAGGTTCACAAGTCTGTCCTGTCCACATGTGTTCCTCAGGCTATGTTTTGATCCTTTTCAGACAGGAAAAACGAGCGCTCTGCTGAATGCGAATTTCGCGCTATTTGTTTTTTCGGGTGACGTTGATAATTGATGCTTTTGATTTGATTGGTGTGAAGCCAAGGGCCGAGTGGCTTCCCTTGGGACCCCTCCTGACACCCTCCCGACCAATCAGAGGAGGGCACTGTCATTACGGTTAGCCCTCATCTGATTGGTCAATTCTTTCTTTTTTTTTCTACAAGGGATGCCAGCTCGGGCTGGCTTCCTCGCAGCGTATAGTGTTGTGTTTCGCCGCGTCTTCAGTATAATAAACAGGGGCGCCATATCCGCGCATTGTGAAATGGTCAATGAGAGGAGAAAATGGGGAAGAAATGACAGCAACACAGCACAAAATAATTAACGAAACTGTTAATATAAATGTGTTTATTGGATGACAACTACAGCCTAAAAAAACAGGGAAGCCTGGCTTCCCTTGGCCTCCGGGAGAAAACGCCAGGTGGTATGAGGGAGGGACAAGTGCTGTTTTTTCACTCTCCCCACCCAGATTGATCCTAACCTTTAGGCCACCACTGCCCCATGGTTATGGTGAGGTAAAAATGCTTTGCAATGAACAACACTGTCATTCTTTTATCATTTAATCAGTGTTCTGCATTGACTACAGTTCTATTAATTGTGTCTGTTGAAACAGCTACATGTATTAAAGACAGCAAAATGACTTACCTGCACCCAGGCTCATGGGTGGCTTCAACACTTTCCTCCAAACACCATAAAACTGCACCATGGAGCAGAAGTCGGCCCATCTCTTCTTTACTTCATTGATGAACTTGCTGTTGTCCTTAGCCAGAATCCGCCGCAGCTCATCCATCACCTGCAATGCAAATAAGTGTTAAAAACTGCAACGATGCTAGCTTTGTGGAGAAGCCAAAAACAACAAGTGCATATCTTACATGATGAAGCTCTTTTGAAACATGGATGCCTCGAAAATCTTTGCTGGTCTGTCCTCTTCTTTCAGAATGCCACTGTCAATGAAGGCTCTTCTTGATTGAAACTCAAGGTCAAGGATCTGGCAGACAGCATCTTGGTTGGGTTTTGGTTTTTTGTACATCTCCTGCAGAGTCTTGTAATGCCTGGCCTGTGCTGCCGGACTATCTTTGTCGGCTAAAAGGAAATACAAATCAGCAACAGGTATTGGACATGTCATCTGAATGATACGACAGGTTTAAGCCAGCAAACATAACATTTTGATTGTTATACTTTTTTTTTTACACAATGGAATCAAATAAGTGAAAACTACTGTCACATCACAATACATCAAAGCCTAATCATAACTTCAATGTAAAGTTTAAATACCTGTAATATATCATTATATACAAAACTATAATACTATTACCTAGCCTTCGTGTCCATCATTATTGCCAAAATTACACATTTTCACTCACCTGAACTGTCGTCTTCAGAACTGCCCCTAGGTGGCAAAAGAATTGTTGATCCACCACTTGAGTCTGCATCATAATCTTCTCCCTGGTCACTTGGAGAGAAGTCAATGTGACGTCTTTTGGTTGAACTGCTCTCTCTGGTCTGGGCCCCTTCCTCTTCTGTGGGGACTTCACGTTCAGAATTCTCTTCTGAAGATAACTGTACATGCTCATCTGTGGTGAAAAAAGTCACTTATTGAAAAAAACATTTTGAATATCACACAACTTTTTAAAAAATAACTTTTCAAGAAAATAATATGGCTAAAATTGCCATCACTTACATGTTTGATGGGTTCATCTTTATCCTGTAGCATGGGATAATACTCCACTAGTCTCTTAGCCATTGCGGTGACCACATGCTTAGAGGGGTACCGGAGCTCCTCTCCTTGTTGACTTGCTCTTAAGATTGAGATCATGCTGGTAACAGTGTTCCTCACCAGCCTGCATCTCAACTCTTTAGACATTACAGATTCCCCCTTTCTACCTATCTCAAAATGGTGCTTACGAGCCAGTTCCAACTCAGTGTCTGTGTATATAACATATTCTGGTGGACTAGGAAGCTGTAAGGTTTTCTTCAACACAGGAGTGGATGTGTGGGGGGATACTGGAGGTGATCCTTGAAGTGATGACACAGTTCCTGTTTCACCTGGGCCAGCTTTGTCTGGTAAAGTGGCATTCTCATCCTCAGAAAAAAAAAATCAAAACACAATTATTACAAGGTAAATGACAGACACAATTAGAAACAACATGTTACGGTTTAGGGAACTGGACCCTGATGCAGACAGACAAAAAGCCCAATGCCGTAAAACAAAAAAGAGTTTATTAACTCACAGAGGCACCACAGGAACACCCGGCATGGACAGAGACGAACCAAAAAGGCAAAAACTTACCTCATGGCTAATAAGAGCCCACAGTTGTTTCCTCCTGAGAAAGTTCTCTGGCCCAGGAAAAAGGTCTCTTAAATCATCCCGACTGAGGGTGTGCAGTAAGGCCTCATCTATGCTGGCAGCTGTAAACAAAGTAAAATCATTAACAAACCTTTAAGAATTAAAAACCATATACCATTTTACCTATACATTTAGCACTAATCAACTTGACAAGGTAAATAAAGTCTAATTGCAGTGTCTGTGTTATTCCATCTATTATCTAAGAATAAATCTAAATAAAAAAATAGTCACTAGGAGTTTTGAGATAGCAAAATAGCTGAAATACATTTTGTTTCTGAGATCGGTATCATCATCCATAATCAATAATTCAGTTAAATGGTAATACACATCAATATTATGTAGCATGCAGCAACACCTAAACATACCATTTAGAACTGAAACAGTAACATCATCCAATTCCTCCATGAGTTAAGGCTCTTTTAGTTGCTCCTGGAAGGCACAAAAAAACATCACAAGTCATGGATAGGTAAAGTTGGATCACTCTAGATCAGTTTTTCAGCCTTTCAGCCGTCAAAAAAGTGACAGAATCTGACACCTGGATAAGCTGCAAGGGTGACTGAGCAAAGGCTAAATTCTATATGTGGAAATGACAAACAATAAGGCAAACAGTAACTTAAATGTCATTATTCAACCATTTACCACCACAGGTGGGGCTGGTCTGCACTTCTCCCAGCACGGCGGAGCAAAAGTGCAAACAAGCGTTATTTGGATAAACTGCCGGAACAACGGGGACCTAAACTGCTACTTTCTCACACGAAAAAGCTTTAAAACACGACGTTACCGGAGCTATAGCGTCATTTAAAACAGAGTTACGACGGATTCAAGTGAGCTATGACGTTAGCGAGGGGAGGTTCACTTCCTGTTTACAAAATAAAAGCGCAAATTCTACCCTCATGGTTTTCTTCATAATAAAAGACAACGGGTGTTTTATTTTTGTGAAAATGACCAGAAGTGCATCACTCACGGCTGGCTTGGGTAGCACCGAATTAATCGGAACAAAACATTAAACAGCTGTTATGTTCTGTAACGTTAAGCCAGCCTATGATCTTTGCGAGATCCCCCCCCCCCCCCAAAATCGCCTGTGTGGCATCATGCAGGCCTCCCTCAACACATGGCTGCGGTCACAGACTATGGCTGCGGTGACCTGGTCGCTTCATGTGTATTAGCGCCATTCCCCGCAAGTTACTGTTGCTTCCACGTTCCACATTCATAGAGCACATGATAAAAAAAATATCGCGAAAAATGTATCAACAACGTTTAGTTAGTTAGATTAGTCGCAGGTGACAAGATAATAAAACTATAAGTTAGCAGTTCAGCATAATAAACTCGAACACATGGTGTCGTCTTCTATCAATGTCGATTAATGAACGTGCATTACTAGTGATAGAGCTAGCGTCGCGGTGAGAGACAGAGAACGGACAAATTCACTTCAAATGCATACTACTTAACGAACAAACATCAGTGTTGTAATTAAGCAGCCAATCTAGTCAAATCGCCTGTGTACATCACAGCTCCCTCAACACATGGCTGCGGTCACAGACTATGGCTGCGGTGACCTGGTCGCTTCATGTGTATTAGCGCCATTCCCCGCAAGTTACTGTTGCTTCCACGTTCCACATTCATAGAGCACATGATAAAAAAAATATCGCGAAAAATGTATCAACAACGTTTAGTTAGTTAGATTAGTCGCAGGTGAAAAGCATAATAAAACACTTCTAACGTTAACCATGTTGTAGCACCCAACCTGCAAAGTCATCTAACATTAGCTAAATTAGCTAGCTGGATTTCAGATTGAGGAGACCGACTTATTCATTGATACGGCCGCAGTTTTCGCGATGAGTGGAGTAAATGTGAAGAGTAAAACTATAACGTAATTGTAAAATGTATAACTTTATAATTTTTAATATGTAGTTGTTTTCTCCTTACCGCAGCAGAATCCAGTCCAGAGAGCCTGTAGTTCTCCCAACCGTCACAGGGCAGACGTGACCACATGAGGGTACTGGGGGGGGGGGGTTGGTGCAGTGTGCAGTGTGTTAAACGTGTAAAAAAACTGATAATAATGACATACAAACATACATAATTGGCAAATCCTAGAACTATAAATTATATTTTAATTTATAGGCCGGTTATTGATCCCTGTATAATCACATCACGATGCAAATTAAATAATCTTGCTATGATCCACCCCCCCTCCCGCCCAGATTTGGTATTGACCGCTCTAGTCAGTATGTGCCCGCCAAAATTTCGAAAAGTTCAAATGATTCAGATTGAAGCGGTTATGCAGTGCTGTTCTACTTCAAAGATCAAATACCTGGACTACTCCCTTTTGCTATTTGTGTTTTTCTAGTGTATACTAATTTTTCAGATTAATGGAGATTTTTCGATGGCGTAAACATCTTCTGTCAGCATTCATCTGTCCAGCGGATTTCTTTTTCAACGAAACATGGCCTGTTGGAGGTGTGTGATTTGCTTTGTTTTCGTTGCCTTAACATTGAAGTCCCTCTTGAGCCATATTAACACAGCACATAGTCGCAGTCCCGATTTCCGTGTTATATGCGGGATTGATGGCTGTACTGCTGAATACGGAGTCTTCAACTCCTTTTACTACCATATTAGACGCACACATACTCTATATTTTGCCACCGGACACCCACCTACTGGATGGATGACATCAGCTACACCTGACCTATCTCAGGTTGGAAGTGAACATTTTGACATCCCAGTTTTTTCTGACTGTGCCACTGAAACACGGGGAATGCAAAGGACCAACAGTGAAGGCAACACACCTGTCATCGCAAATGACATGTTGAACCCAGAGCCTACATGTCATCAGATTCCACACCCTGATAATCAGGTAAGGTCTAATATTGTCAATTTTGTACGACAATGTTATTCAACATTTGATGTGAACCAGTCTTATATATACATAGTATATCATTAACACAACATATTTACAGGAAGGAGCTGGTGCATCAAGTGCAAATATCAGACGTGCAGCTGCATTTGCCATCAATGTGAGGGAGAGATGTCACCTGTCTCAGGTATTGCACATAACCCAGTGTTAATATTATTATAATGTTAACATCATGGTTACATGTTTATCCTTTAATAATATTAAAAAAGCTGTAGGAAAATTGATTTTATAAAGCAAGTATTAAAATGCTCTATATTCTTAGATTATACACTATAGAGTGTTTGGTGACTCTGGAAAAAGTGTAATTTCATATTCCCACTGTCAGAGTAACAACAGCCCAATATTTATCCTCAATTTCAATATTTTTCAAAACTTAATGTTAGCTTTAATTGTCGTAATGCTGGTGCAACAGGGGGGACATATTTTGATGTAATTTTGAATATGCAAATGCTCCACATTGTTCAAGGACAGTGACCATTTTGGTATGATCAATCTTCAAATGAGTCTTAAGAATGGTTATGCTAGTTGTATTGGACAAACATCATGTATCTTACACTTCATTCTTGACTGTGTTTCAGAGGAGCGTCAACAACATTGTTTCTGAAGTCCAGCAGTATCAAACTACTCTTCTGAGCACCTTGAGGGACACAATGAAGAGGATCTTTGAAAGACATTCAGACAGTGTGGAGCAGCTACAAGAGGAAGTACTGGCAACATTAGACAATTTTCAAGATCCTTTCTCCTTCATGGCCACCACATACATGCAAGACAGCACCATCCAGAGGCTTTTTAACCCAGTTAAACCAGAGGAGGTAGTTATGTCTCAGAGGGTTTGTCGAGTTAAAAAAGGACAATCAAGAGTTCTTGGAATTAAAAACAGAAGCTTTTACTATATATCCCTGGTTAAGAGTCTTGAACAGCTGTTGTCCAATTCTAGGATTTTTGATATGATCCGCACCACGCCACAGAGTTGTCACAAAGATGGATTTTTGTATGATATTGTTGATGGGAGCCTTTTCAAATCCCACCCACTGTTTTCAGTGAAACCTTCTGCTTTAACAGATCATTTTATAACACTGATGAGAATAGAGATTCTGCAATCCTCTCGGGTCACATGCTTCAGTAAATAAATTACTGATGGTTTATTATACTTTAGGAAACATAAACCCCAAGTTTAGGTCAAAGCTGGCTGCAATCAGACTCCTTGCTATAGCAAAAGCTGATGATATTGACAAATGTGGTGTTGATTTTGTATTACAAAGAATTGATGAAGACTTAAAGTTGCTGTATAATGGTGTCACAATCCAAACACAGAGTGGTGGATTCGAGTTATTTGGTGCTGTAATTTCAGTGTGTGGTGACACACTTGCGCAGCATGAGCTTGCTGGTTTCAAGGAAGGAGTTGGTTTTGCATACAGTAAGTGTAGGCATTGTGAATGTACCTTTGAGGAAATGCAAATTCATTTTAATGAAGAGCGCTTTACAAAAAGGACAATGGAAAAACATATTCAACAGTGCCATGAAATAGAAAAGGCCAGCACAGTCTTCTTGAAATCGGCCCTCAAAACCACCTATGGTATAAACAGAAGGAGCAAGCTGGTTGATTTTCCAGCCTTTGACCTCATTCGGCAAACTCCACAGGACATAATGCACATCATTCTTGAGGGTGTTGCACCAATGGAAGTTAAGTGTGTGTTAAAATACCTTGTTCTGTCTGGACAGATGGAGTTGGATGTGTTCAATTCAGCCATGCAAAGTTCTCCTTTGTCACCAGTAGATGTACGTGACAAACCCTGCTCTATAAGTGTCAGTACCTTGGCATCAAATGATAACAAACTTAAACAGTCCTCAGGGCAAATGCTGATATTGCTGAAGATCATGCCTTTTCTGCTGAATACTATAGAGAAAAATGAGTATGTTCAGTTTGTTTTGGACTTAATTGAGATAGTTCATATACTTTTTGCTCCTGTTTTATCTGTGCAGACTGTATTAAGACTGAGAAGTATGATTGAACAGCATTTGAAACAGTTTAAGCAACTTTTTCCTGAGAATAATGTCATTCCTAAGCAACATTACCTGCTGCATCTCCCTTCCCAAATTCTTTCCTGGGCCCTATGATAAGACACATGTGCATGAGATTTGAGTCAAAGCACTGTTTTTTCAAACAGTTGTCATCTAAATTGAACTTCAAAAATGTCTGTAAGTCACTTGTGAAACATAATCAGCTTTTTGAATGCTGTCAAATGAAATGGATATGGAGCATCCGATTTTTTTACATGAGAAAGAATTGGGTCCTGTCTCAGAAGTAGCAAATATGGAGTATGTTAATGCAAAGATGAGAGATTTTTTGGGGATTTATGGCATACAACACACAGTCAAAGTAAAGTGGCTTATTCTCAATGGGAACAAGTACATAAGTGACAGGTCTCTAATAATCACCACTACAAATGAGACAGTGCCTGTCTTCGGATTTATAAAAAACATTTATGTGGTAAAAAGCTCATTGTATTGTTTTGAGTACCAGCTTTATGAGACAGTGGGTTGGAATAGAGATCTTTTAGCCTATGAAGTTGCAGTGCCTAATCTTGCTCAAGCAACAGAGTTCATCGATGCTGAAAAACTAGTGGATCA
>OLKM01005495.1:0-16969 GCA_900291075.1 Melanogrammus aeglefinus | reverse complement strand
CCGCTGCACGATGTCGTCTGCCTGCTACACCCTAAGGGCCGCTCAAGACGTAGCCATACTCCTGGTTAGAGGAGCCCTCATACCGAAGGAACCGGATTCCCTGCGCCCTGTAAGCGATGGGAAATAACCCTCCACCAGCCAATGCGATAGTCTTCTGTTGGAGAGCGGAAGCCCCATGCCTGCTGCCCATAAACAGATGAAAAGGCTGAAGTGGCTTTCCGCAAAGGACTGTGTATGGGACCAGATAGGCCCTCAAGGCCACTGACTGGGCACAGGTCAGCAACTGTCCTGCTCCGCCGTGAGGTGAAGAAGCTGAAATTGAGTCAACTCCAGAACCTTGTTAATAACTGGACTGCGGATTATAACTTTTGCAGGAAAGGGCGGGATTTGGCCAAAGTGACCACGCATGCACCTCCTGCTGCCACCTAAGGCAGCGCCAAGAGGAAGGCAAGTCTTAAGCACAAGGAACGCAAATCTCATCTAAATAGGCTCATACGGCCTACAGTAAGTGACGTTAAAACTGTGGGCAGATCCCAGCCCGGTGCCCGCAAGGTGTAACCTGGATGCAACCGGCGGGCTCCCCTTGAAGAACTGGCAACCAAGGGATGCCTACAAGGACCATTGTCCACGCCTGGTGAAAGGCTGAAATGGCTGACGGCATAGACTTTGACGCTACTGGCCGCCTTGCCTTGATCAATTCGGACTTGCAAGAAAACGCAAAACTTGTGGCCACAGGCAAGCCCCTGGCTCGAGGCCTCTGCCAGCACACCAATCTGAAAAGATCCGCCACCTGAGTGCATAGCAAGCTCTAGTGGTTGGAGCCCTGGAGTTATTCAGCGTGTCCTGAAAATGACACATCACCTGCTCCGGCGACGGGGCCCTGCAGGGGCCAGACCCACAGGCAGAGGGCCCCTTGGTTCGGATGCCAGATCTGCCTGACTGCCTGTGACAAAAGATCCGCTCTGCATGGCAACTGCCATGGATGACCCTGCAGCGTTGGAGCAGTGTCCGGGAACCAAGGCCTCGCTGGCCACCGTGGAGCCACCACAGGACTGAATGGTGGCCCTCCTGGATCCTCCGGAAGACCTGCGCTCATGAGCGGGAGTGAGGAAAAGCATACGACAAGCGCCTGCGGGCCATTCTTTGTGACGAGCGTCCAGGACCCAAACTGCCCCCCTGCCCTGTGAGGGGAGTACCACTCCGGGCAGTGCGTCGTTCTCCGCCACGAAAGGCAAGAGATCTACTTGTGCACCCGTAAACGCATCCAGATCTGGCTTACAACCTTCTGTGCTAACTCCATTCTCCCGGGAGTGCCCCGTCCTGGAGAGAAGTCGGCGCTCTGTTCTCCACGCTCGGGATGTGCACTGCCCGCGTGAAGGACAGCCGCGGCCATGCCAAGTCAGTAAGCCCTCCGCCACCTGGAGGCACCGCTGGGACCTTGTTCCCCCCTGGTATTTGCGTTGTACGTGCCAACGTGTATACTGTCCGTCCTCACGAGAACGTGTTGGTGTTGTAACACCGGCAGGAATCTCTGCAAAGCAAGATGGATGGCCTTCAGCTCGAGGACGTTTATGTGCTCCAACGTCCATGGGGTTGCCACATGCCCCTCGCCGTCCGTCCTTCCAGACAGCTCCCAACCTGTCAGGGACGGCGTCCGTCGAAGATGACCCGTCTCCTCTGTCGGGAAAGGCCCCCCAGTGGGACACCTCGGAGCAAGAACTCCCGGCAGGGCGCCCGTGGATGCAAGCCCGGGACACACGCAGCCTCACCTGCATGTCGCTCTTCGGGTGAAGACCGAAGGCATTGAACCAGCACTGCAGGGGGCGTTGCGCCTCAGCAGGCCAAAGAGGAACTACCGCTGCTGCTGCAGACATCAAACCCAGCAGCCTCTGGACCCTGTGCGCCGTCACGAGACCGCCCAAGCAGAAATGATCCAGCATGCCGAGCAAGCTGTCCACTCTTCGTGGAGTGAGGGACGCCGTCATACCGACTGAGTCGAGAAGGGACACCGAGGAATCTGCCTGTGGCGGGGGTTGCAGGTTGCTCTTCTTGTGGTTGACCCTGAAGCCCAAGAATTGAATGTGGGCCAGAACTGTCTCTGCGTCGCGCACTACCCGTTCTCGGGAGGGGGCGCAAATGAGCCAGTCGTCTAAATACGGCAGTATCTTCAGACCGCAAGCCTGGAGGGGGGAAAGCACGGCTGACACCACGCGAGTAAAAACCTGTGGGGCGAGTGAAAGGCCGAAAGGTAGAACCTGGAACTGGAACGCCCTGCCCTGGAAGGCAAAGCGCAGGAAGGGCCTGTGTTCCGGTTAAATCGGGACGTGGAAGTAGGCGTCCTTTAAGTCCATAGATGTGAACCACTCCCCCTGCCGGATGGACTGCATCACCACCCTTGTGTGGACCATCTTGAAGGGCAGCACCTTGAGATACCGATTCAAGGGCCTAGGTCGAGAACGGCCCGAAGACCGCCTCTTTCTTGGGAACAATAAAATACTTGCTTGTAGAACCCAGCGAGCTGTGCGCTGGGCGGTACTTCTGAGATGGCCCCTTTCAGAAGTAACTCTTGAAACCTCTTTGGCAAGTACGGACATTAAAAACCGGTCCTGTACAGACGTTTACCTTGACCCCTGAAAACGTAGGCCGCCGTCGAAATTGCAATCGGTAGCCCCGAGCCACCGTGGCCACGACCCAAGGGTCTGGGACAATCCCCTCCCAGGAGATCCGTGACAACTGGGAAGGGCAATCGACGGGCGCCCCTGAAATGCTATGCGGACACTACCGCGGCCCGCACCCCTGCCTGTGTCCCGCTGGTGACCCCCTCTACCCCTGGAACGGGAATATGGGGCTGATCTCTGGTCGGGTGGACAAAAGCTTCCCTCGACGCTTCGACGCTGCGGCTCGTTCAGCGCGGTCGAGCACCTCCTGGGATCCTGGTTGGAAAACATGCCCAGGGGCAACTGGGAGATTCAGCAGCTCCTGCTTGATAGGCTCTGGCAGGGAGGTCTGTGCCAGCCAGACCTGCTGCGCACACACACCGGCGGAACCCATGGCGTCTCCCACATCCCGTGTCAGCTGGGCGTGGGACGACAGAGCTGCATCCAGCAGGGCCCTAGCGTCCTGGTCGTCTCGACTCAGCGTCTTGCGGAGTGACGCCAGCGTAAATGGCCAGAGCGTTACCCATCCGGCCGCTCGTGCTGCTACATTAAAGCACGAGTCGGCCAGGCGGTCCGTCCTTGCGCACTCCTTGCGGGGCGCGTGGGTTGGTTGACACACCAGTAAGGCCCAGAGATGTCAGTGCGGCCATTGATGGCTTGACCGGTGGCATGTCCCCGAGTCCAGTCTCCACGGGGTAAGTAGCTGTTGCTAGCTGGCGGCAGCCTGCATTGAACTGCGGGCGCTGCATCGACTTACCCCATGATGACCTCAGTATTGTTGTGTAGTCAGGCGGCACCGGCACGGGGGGTGGTGGGGTAGCACAAGGGATGCCCTCCCAAATACCTCCCATGGGGGCCGAAGCAGGTGTTGGCGCCTCAAGGCCCAGAATGCTAGCAGCACTCAGCACCCGTGACATCAGGGAGCTGACGGGGACCTCTTCCCTCTCCATGGAGCCGCCGCCCGGCTCTGCAGAGCCTGTCTGCAGATCTCCCCTGAGGTCGTCGCCTGTGTGGCCTGCATCCTGTTTGGGGAGCGTAGAGGGGTAGTACGTCCGCATCGCCCCGTTCCTCCTCTTCACCATGGCTCCCAGGCCTGGATGAGAGGGCACCCTCCTGTCCAGGGGGCAGAGTATCTGGGGAAGAGTGTCTGGAGCAAAGCCCTGGCGATCTACCAGCCTGTCCATCTTCTGTGCCAGAGCCTGGAGAGCCGAGAGGATCTGGAGCGACTCCGCGCTACCGCCCTCGGTCACTGCAGCTGCCGCTGAACGCTCAGCTGGACGCCAAGCCGGACGCTCACCCAGACGCTTAGCCGGACTGGGTGCAGCCACCTGGGACGGCCTGTGGGGGAACTCACGCTGCCGGCCCCGCTTGCGACTCTACTTACGGCCATCCCCACTGAAGGGGTGTGGCTGGACAGGGGAACGTCGCCTCTCCCTTCGGCCCTCATGCACGTGGCCACATATCAGGGTGGCCCGGCGTTGTTTTTGCCCCTGGAGAGGTCGCAGGCAGCGCTGCAGGGGTTGTCGACGTCCTTCAGGATGTGCGCGGCCCCAAGACACCTGGGGCACTCCCTGTGCCCATCACTGGCACTCCCTGTGCCCATCACTGGCACTCATGGAGGCGCTGCAGATCCTGCAGTAGTGGGAAGCCATCGCAGGCCCAAGAAGCCTAGGCGGCGTTGATGCCTGGAGCCCTCCTCGACTAGTCCACCAAGGTATTACGGTGGCCCGCACCAGAGCACGAATGCACCTAGCGGGCGCACACTAGCCCCACCGACTGCTAACAGCCGTCTAGGGTGTCACAGTACCACAGAGGTGGCCCGCGCCAGCGCACGAATGCACCTAGCAGGCGCACACTAGCCCCACCAGCTACGGACGGGGGTATAGGGCGTGGCGGGGGAGGCAGCGCACAGAAAGCGCACAGAAACAGAAAGTATAAAGCCAAAGGCTATACAATAAACAGCGAACTCAGAAATAAATCCCAGTAAGGCTCAAACAGTAAACCTCTCACTGCCACAAGCAGGCTAGAGCAACAAAAAGATTTCAGCAACGAAAATACTTACCGTGCAATAATCTAAACAAACAATAAACTACAGCGCTAGGTGGCCTGCAGCAAAACTGACAGGCTAACACGATATCCGGCTGCACAATGCAATAAAACACAAGATAACAGGCAGACTCACGAAAAACTTCGGCTGCAACAACAGTAACGCGCGGCGGCCCACACCAGCGAGCGAACGCACTTAGTGGGCTCTCACGAAGCCCACGGCTGCGAACAGCCGTCTAGGCACTGTATAAACAAACACAAAAAACCCCGGAAACTAGCGCAACTTAAACAACGGTAAATCTAAGCTGAAACAGCAGCTAGCTTACCTTACAAAACACACCACTCCAATCCTCGGGGGCAAAAAATGCACTCGTACCACACAGGTAGCGAATTACGTACAAGTGGAATGTTCTTACCTTAAAGAAGTCTCTTATACTCACAAAACAGGTCTCTGAGGCGTGAAGGGAAAAGAGACTGACCAGGGAGCATTCTCTGCTATTTATTAACGCAAGTCGTTCTGCTTCCGGAGGTCATGGGCATGACGATTTTGACATATGGTCTCAGTGATAGGCAGAACAAAGGTGATCATTCCTTTTTTAGACTGTAGTGACGGTCAGAGTGAGGTCGAAACAGATCTAGCCTACATAGTGAATGAGGTGACGATTTAGAACGCATACAATATAGAATAAAATTACTCACCTGTCTCTCAGGGCTCTTTCTCATGTCCGTTCTAACTGCGTACTCGGTACGACTTCACCTCAAATTCCCTTAACCCGTCCCAATGTGAACACAGGCCGTACCATACCACCCTGTAACTAGAACGGAACGCAAGACCTACTCCAGAGGTCGTATCGTGGTACGAGAACGAGTTTAGCACGGGCATGGGAACGCAAACGTAAACAATGGGCCGTTCTTCCTCGAGGAGGAAGTGACACGGCTGCCAACGGAAGCTACGTAATAGCAACGCGACCATAAATCAATTTCAATCAATTTGAGCAATTTGGTCGTCAACATCTTGGTTGTCCATGTCTTCGTCAACTTGGTTTGTGTCCTCAGCATCTTGGTTCGTGCCTTCGTTTATCAAACGGAGAAACAACATTCTTCTTGCGTCCATCATTGTGAGAAGTGTGTTGTCTTTTCCGCCGTCGCTCGCATGGTCGCTTAATTTATGACGTAGGCTAGTATCCCTCACCTCCTTTTTCGTTGGTTCGTTCGTTAGTGACACGATTCTTTTGTTTACCGCCATCTGCTGTTTGGGTGCTGCCTGTATGGACCACATGTCTATGGTATGGACGAGTCAAGCACGACTGCAGGTACGGGCGATTTCAAGTCCATGTGAAAGCAAACCACTAATCCCTTTAGGCTTAATCCCTTTTGGCCATGTTACAAAAACAGAACGGGCCATACATGAGAAAGTGCCCTCAGCCATGGTTCCAGAAAATGAAAATCCAAAATCAACCGCGAAGGTCGCTTGTTATTCTTGTCAACGGCAGAGCAACCAATAGGTTTAGAGCCAATAGGTTTAGAGCCTGAAGAAAGGTCCCGCCTCCAGGGGGCGGAACCTTTCTTCAGGCTTTGAGCGTCAAAAGTTTCAAAACGAATGCGCGACAGAACACTTCCAATAATCACGTGACTCAAAGCTTGCGCCTGTGTGGCGCAAACTTTGAAAATGTGTTGGCGAAAATGATGAATAAGATAAAATAGAACACAAAATCATGTTTACAGATGTTTGAATTTTAGTTTGAATTTTTTTCAGGTTATAATCTCTTTTTTCAGTGTTGCAAAACCTTTTTTACAAGACTTACAAGCCTTTGAAACTTTTTTTTTCAGGCTTGAAACTTTTTTTTCAGGTTTGAATTATGGCAGGAAACTGGCTCCATAACCAAGTCCTGCCAGAGTGCATCATCATCTGCAAAATTTATGACTCCGTTTGAGTCTGTGTTTTTGTCTCGACAGTCAGGAGCAACCGCACTATAGGTGCTACACCAATGTTCAATTAATTATGTACACAAATTATATAGAAATGTTACATCCTCCATTTCATATGTTATATCCTTATGATATAACAAGCATGTAATGCTCCCACTTTTTGAAAACCTATGTCCCGCCCAAACCTCCGCTTTCATGCAGAAGCTTCATGAAAAACATTTGAAAAATGCCAGCTGACTTCCCTTGGATGAGCTTTTAAGGAATTTATTTGTATTGGTCTTAGATAGACTGACACTTTTACACAGGCAATGGTCTTAATACCAAAAAATTTTTAAGGCCTGTATGTTTTCATTAATTACTTTTACAATAACTTAACAAGAAACAATGAATAGGTGATTTCAATGAATTGGTGTTTTCTATCAAAATACAGAATTCAACCTTAACATAGTCAAATAAAACTATATATACATTGTACACTGTATATGAAAGCCTAATTAAATACTTTGATAAATGCAGTATAAAGTTTAATGCAAATTTGAAGTATACCAATTCTGTTAGTACCAATTAGATTAGTCATATTATACAGTTTGACCAAACGAATTTGATTCGACGAGACATTCCATCAGCGCTAATGGAGTATAGCATTGCTGCGCTTCGTGAGTTTTCTAACAACCGTTCATAAGCCTATAATCAAAACCCTAAGCTGTCAACTCCTTCACCTGGTTTTTGAAATATCTAGAATGATTAGATCTGTTAATGTTTGTGTCGCTCGGCAACCTGGCCAGTCCCAGCTGTGTAGATGTGTTGGTGGAAACAAATAAATGATTCAAACAAATCTGAATCTGTTCTTGCTTAGTAATGGTTACTAATAAATGGAGCTTGTAGAACTGTTGAGGTCACGCTTGATAAATGAGTATAAAAGCACTTGTAGCAATGACAATATTGATTGCATTTATATTGGGCTTTTTCCAGAACCCAAAGCGCTTTACAATGCGAGTATGTGTGTGTATTGTGGGTGCCTGGTCTCTGAGGTACAACAGTGGGATCACCAATTAGAATAGAACCAGGCGGAAGCGGGGTTTGCGGTGAAATCAACTTGTATCATTTATTAATAAAAAAAAAAAGGTGCAGGGGGTAAAGGCAACTCAAATCTTCACCGGGCTGTCGTCAGGGTGCCCTTTCTGGCTCTTCCTGGGGTTCGCCTGGAGAGAGAGAGATAGGCCAAGGTTAGTGGGGTCTGTGGTCCCTGCCACTGACCTCTTCGCCGTAGCTCGGCTTGGGTTTCCTCTTGGAGTCTTTGGGGTTCCTCTTCAGCTGCAGGCCTTCGCTCGGGTTTCAGCACGACACAATTCACACACCGAGAACACAGCTCTTCGGTCCACTTGAACGTAACTTCATTAATGCGGTTTGGATTGATCAAGAGGGTTGGCCACAGGCCTCTTACCAGGAGACTGGCCTAACGTGTCACTGGTCTCCACACGCTCCTCCAGCCAGTCTGTCTTCAGTTTGTTCTGGTGGGGTTAAAAGGCCTCCTGATTGCAGGGCTAACTCAGCACACCTGTGAATGGTAAGCTGAGACACCTGAGTGGGCGGGGTCTCTCTGACACAGCTTTTAGGGAAGTACCTCCCATCCAGCACCACCCCCCTTGGCTGCCTTTGTGGCCACCGAGTGGCCATGTGGGGCACTGCTCAGCGGCTGGGCCACCACAGTATGTGTGGTGCGGCTATGACTACTCATTATTGCAGCCACACCCAACCTAGGTGGCTTTACTGGGTTATTTTATAGTTGGAAGTTTTGTTGCATGCAGATCAGGGGTTGAATACTGCCATGCCAGAGCTCTCCCTCGAGTGTGTGGTGATGGCTGGTTTAACCTGTGTGCCCTGATAGGTGACTGCAGGTGTGCAGCCTTGCCCAGTCCAAGTCCAAACCACCTGACTCGGGCCAGGTGAGGCACCTTATACCAGCCATCAACCACACAAACACAAACACATCTTATCTTAAATTGCTTTAAGACTTGGAAGAGTTCAATATAGGATTTTGGGCTGAGTGAAAGTACCTCATCCCCCGTCAAATTAAAGATGGCTGCCTAGACCATGCGATGGTTTAGCTAAATGAAGTAAGAGAATCCTACTCAAGTGATGGTGTATCAATTTTAATAAAACATCTGAAAGATTGTACTCAATATAGGCTTTACAAATAAGTAACCACATCAAACACAAAGATAAATATTCACAGATTGTATATAAACATGAGACATTTTTTTCAATAAATAAGACTTAAATTGAAGGACATCTATATATATTCTCTATTGACATATTTCTCCTATGTCTACCGACTCCTAATAAAAACACGAGGACGATCCTGTCGTCCTCAAGTCAACAGTCAATCTATCTGAGGGGTGATGCTTTGAAAATACATTTTTGAAGAGCATATGCTGTAATGTTTTGACACATTTGCAGTGACAAACATACAGCAGGATAGACAAAATCATAGACTAGTACATAATTGCAGTACGAGCCAGCTGCATCCATCTTGAAAACCACAACAGTACAATGTGACCGTCTGGCCGGATAATAATGCAGTTCTCCTTGCATGAACGGAAAGAAATGGGTTACGTACGTATGCCGTATTTTTATATGGACTGAGAACAATATTAATATGATAAGACCTAACTTATGCAAAACTGTCTGCCCCCCTTTATTTCCTCAACTGGGGAATTATAAATATGGTGTCCAACCGTATCCTGGTATTCACTTCACAGTAAAAGCTACCACAGACAAAGACTATTTTGATGTCTTAAAGGCTGACTCCCAATGTCTTAGAAATGTTCACCCTTATATTGAGTTACATAAATACACATCTAGATCTCTCACACACACACACACACACACACACACACACACACACACACACACACACACACACACACACACACACACACACACACACACACACACAAAATTAATTTAGTTTCAAAATAGCAATTACAAGACACTTCTGTCTAAGAAGTAAATGTTTGTTGTTTTGTCAATTGTGGTAATTTAAAATAACACTGGTACCTTGCTCTTTTGAACGTGGTCACCGATAGTCATCTCCACCAATGTGTTTGGCTCTGCAACTCTCTTTGTGAGCTAATGAAACACAATCACAAATATTTATCTACGTTACAGTACTGGATCCAGCATATGTGTGTGCGTGTGCGTGTGAAAGAAAGGAATGCAATAAGGTATAGGCAATTAATATAGGCTTGGGATGCTTTTGATATTGAGGACCAAACACTAGACAAGAGAATATTGGTGGTGTTATTATGTTAGGACCTTTCATCAGAAGACACTGAGCATTCCTATTGCAGTTCCATTAAAACCAACAGAGGGCGATGAATGTTAATAGTACCGGCAGCTCAAATCAGGACACACTGTGTACTAGGTTAACATTTTAGCTCTTTTAGCTCAATATACTGAAGACTTCATAATAATTCAGATAGGTTTGTAATAATAGGAGTAACATTTGTAACTATGTATTCAGTGAACTTTTGTTGATGAGGGTGGTTTTCGATTTTGTAAATTAATAACATATTTTAGTGAACAATCTGGTGAGGTTTTTGCGACGCGGACAACTCTCATTGCAATTCTGGTATTGACAAAACCAACAAAGCTTCAAGTTGAAAAGCAAATTTAGGAACCCAATTTGGTTACTGCCACACCCATATAAAGTGACATGCACAGTGACCAGACAAACAGGAAAACCCAGTCACACACAAACAGAAGGGCAGATACCAACAGACGCCCTAGCCAACTACCATGCAATGTTCAATATAAAACCAGATATACATCACTGCGTACCAATGTGTCACGGATCAGGGAACATATGTGGGTTGCTGTACTTGCAAGGAAATTCATATGTTGATATATTACCATTGTAGGCCCTATGCTGTTTTTAAATGGTTACAATCATAACTTATTAGTGGCTTGAAGATGACATTTATTATCACAATAAAGTATGTTCCCAACAATGCTATATACATGTACACTAAATATATTTTCTTACCTTGGCTTCCTTTGAATGCTTACCCTGTCTCTGATTGTGAGTAAACTCACTGTTGTCTTTCTAAAATATAAAATAAAACAGCAATATGAACGGACCCAAGCCATTGCAGATCACAAAAAATGGTTGGTAGCCATGTCTGATTAGACTTACTGGAAGGTCTGAGGCATTGTCTAAATAAACCGCAAGCATGGCACAGGCACAACCATCAGTAGTCTGTAAGTAAAGGGTTCATGGATTAACTCATTACTATACAAGACAAGTCCTGAAGAGGCCAAATTTGGGCAAAGGATATACAACTTTAAGTTTTACATTTTTATTTTGAATTCCAAAACAAGTCTAAAAACACTGTCTTTATAGAGGTGTGTGGGTGTGTGGGTGTGTGTGTGTGTGTGTGTGTGTGTGTGTGTGTGTGTGTGTGTGTGTGGTGTGTTGTGTGTGTGTGTGTGTGTGTGTGTGTTGTGGTGTGTGTGTGTGTGTGTGTGTGTGGTCACTAGGTGTTTAATGCACTGTACCTCATTCAAGAGGCTCTGGTCGGTGTGGAGAGAGAGCCACTGGAGTCTCATATGCACCTCACCGCTCTGAGTATCAGTCAGAGGAAACCACTGTCACAGGGAACAATATTCATTACATCCAACACAATACAGTACATATACAATAAACAGCACATCCAACAAATCAGTATATGTATAATATGCAACACATCCTGGTCTTAACACATTGACTCCTGAGTTCCTATACATGGCCACCACTGAAATAAGGTTGAAAATTATATAAACAGTGTTCCTCATATATGTCCAGTTTTCTACAATTACTTTCTTCCCTTAAAAGTGTGTAGATCTACACTCATTGAGGTTTAACTGGATATAAGAAAGTTATTGGAAATTAACTATTTACCATTTGCTATGGTAAGGAATACATTACTTACTGAGCTATTATAGTGTCCACTATATATAGCATAGCTTTAGGAGTCCCTTAATTCCTTCGGACATGAAAACATTCTGAAAGTTAACTCACCTTATCCCAGCTCTTTCGCCTTCTTCACGTCTCCAAGATCCAGGATATGCCTGAGGAGGGAGTTCATAACGACTTCAGCTGACTATTATTTTCTACGTTTACACATACACACCTATACAAGACAGCCAGACAGGCCCGGCAGGCAGGCTGACTGATAGACAGACAGACAACTATGCATCCAGGCAGGTGCAGTTAACTAACAGACCATCCAACCAACTGATAGATCGGCAGTCGGGTACATAAAGACTGACCCACCGACCAATAGAGAGGCAGACAGACAGATCTATCGATAGACGGTCATGTTAACCTTCCGAGGAAGTCGTCCTTGTCTGTGTCCTCGTCAAACAGCTCCAGGTCCAGCTCCTGTCCTGGGGCCTCGTGGACTACAAACTGAGGAAGGACAGACAAACACTGTCTTCCTGGTGGTGGGGCCTCAGTGACCATCCACAGAGGAGGCTTTTTCAAACAGCAATGGGATTCAAGGTTGCTGATAAATGTTGAATGTATAGGGATCCATTGTTTGCATTGGCCAAGCAGATTTTATTTCTATGGAAATGTATGTATTACCTTCTGATTGACTATATTTTCTTGATGACATTTTGTTGAATAGAGTTTACATAAAGCCACTAGCATATCCAGATACATGATACCAAGTTACAGGTAGGCGGGAGAGAAAGACTGAACAATTTCCAATCCTACACCAGGTTTACTTATACTCAAAAACATATAAACGGCATACAACGGGGGTATGTTAGTGCCACATACTATGAGTACCATTAGGTGAGAGAGTAATTTTACTAAAACATATCGGGATCAAAATGTAATTATACCAAATCAAAGACATCTTTTCTGCTAGTCTTATGCATTATCTTACATGGAGAATGTTATTATACTGCTACAAATTGTCTTGGTGTAAACCACATGATAAATACCCTAGTCATAACAAGGACAATTCAGACATCAGTCACATGCCAACATCAACACATAGGGAGAGCAAGACTTTCATACTAAAGAATACAGTATAAACATATATATGGTCATTATAATGGCAATAAGTATATCGAAACATATTGTTATCTTAAGTAGGTCATATAAAACAACCCATCATTACAGAGTACATCAGTCTGCCCCATACCTCATACACCTCGTTGGTCCAGCGTGGGTTGAGGTTGTCCTTGATGGTCTTGGTCTTGAACTGCGAGTTGCCCACCCGGAGCACTGCGTAGGGGTCCGACTTGCCCTTCACCATACCCATCATGAAGGTGTCTTTTGGCACCAGGTTCCTTGCCTCCACTAGGTGCACTCGGACCACCCCCTGCAGAGGCACACACGCTCAATTTGGAAACGGGGATCACCTTCATTCCTATTCATCCCTGGAAGGAGGGATCCCTCGACTTTGATCCTTTTCAAAGTTTGGGGTATTTTTCCCTGGAACTTTAGTACGGTGAGCCCAAGGCACACAGCCATCACGGGACAGAAAATAACGATGATGATGTTTTGGAATTTCCAAAATAGACTTGCTTCCTATACGAAGCTAGCTCTGTGACTCTTCTTTGAGTCACTCTTATTTTAAACACACTTTATTTTATGCTCTTGTTGTGATGTTCCCAAGGTTAAGAACGTTGTAACAGTTGTGCTTAACAAATAAAGTTTGATTGATTGCTAGATGGGCCAGTCATCACATAAACTACAAGTACAAGTACATGCCGTCCTTTTGTAGCTCAACTGCGAATGCCACCACTGCCTGGTTTATGGGTTTATTCCCACTGGGGGCCACTGAAAATAACATTGTAAAAATTCCTTGCATAAAAGAGTCGACAAATTTTGTACTGTATAATAAGTTCAGTTCAAAGGCAGAAAGGCCAACATAATGATTGATGGCAATTAGGATGAAGTCATGGCAACAAATACTCAATTAACAGTAGCTTCACTTCCACAAAAATGTAAAACATGCTTATGTTGAGGTTAACCAAATGTAACCTTATATGATCAACCAATTACAATGATTGTCAATCATTTTGAAATGGCAATCCAACAAAGCCTTATTTGTTATGCTACATATCTGGCCTGTCTGTAACATGATAATGTGCATTGACCACATTCCAATTAGCTTGTACGGACAATAGTGGTGTTTTCCCCATTGCATTCCTGTACCATTATCTTATTTTGTTTAACTGTTTAACTCTAAACGTGGCAACCATTCTGGAAGAGCAAGTAATTAAGTAAAGCTATAAAAGCGTGGGTGATGTTGATAAGCAAAGACAACATTATTCCCAAATATTGCGATCAATCATGTGTGTGGCCATCATCAGCCAAGCAGTGAGCATAAGTCCAAAGCTAGGTGACAACACAAGTCACACAATGCTATAGTTCCTATCTAACCACAAAGTACGATGTCGATAGCAAATTACTAACCAGCCATTCCAAGGTTAAACAACAACAAAACCAACCTTCCCCTTAGGGCAACACAGTACTACTACAAGCCATAACGATGTGCTTGGGAGTGTCGTACCGAAGTAGGGGAAACTCATCTGTTCCACCTTGACTTGAATCTTATAAGGGGGATGCACATCCGGTTGCACGCACCCATCATCGAGGAATTATATCCATGATAGTCTTTCAGGTAGCGAACTAGTGAAACAGAACAGAGGAGAGAAAGAAGGGAGGGTAGCAATCCATATACAGGCGACGAATCTACAGATAACTGTGACCCACTAGGATCGGAACCCAGAACCTTGCTGGAATGAAAGCTAATCACTAGATTATGGCCTTGCTGTAACAAGCATTCCACCCAACTCGAAGGGAATGAGCCAACACACCTGAAAGCGGACGGTTCTAGGGAGGTGGTCATGGCACGGGTCCGTTGCTGGCAGCGCTAAATCAGTTGGAATGGCTTAAAAACAGATCACTGGACAGGGGAAACAAGGAGAGAGAAGCGACGGCCATACAGAAACACTACAGCCGGCGATAAGAAAACGTGACACCCCGACAAACGGGCTGACCCAATCATATGCTCCAGAATAGAGATATGTAAGGTCAGTTTGCGCGAAGGAACACGAACTGAGAGCCTTGACACCAGCTTACGATGGAGGCCTAATTCTGCATCAATGTAAGCATCACCAACGAACTGCGAATTAATGTACGAAATAAGTAAATAGAAAGTAGCACAAAGAAGGGCAAATCGAATGTGGGCTAAAAAAAGATGCCATTATAAACGAAAAATCAATGAAACGAAACAAAACGCGCACATATAATTGGTGCATAAGTTGCAGCGGACGACCCGTGCAAAATAAGTTTTCTATTTTCATTTTAAATCTTAGACTCAAAACAAAAAAAAACAATCTACCAACAAGCGTAAGCATTTTTCAACCAGAAGGAACCGCATGAAGACTTTGACTCACCAATATATTCCATGTCAATGAACGCACTTCTCTTGTTCAACGTTCGGTGAAGGATAGGCCCTCATCCGTGCTTGAAGAGGCTGGAATCAAGTTAGCAATAACCAGTATGAGGAAGCGACACTTATGCTGCGGATCGGCCCTAGGGGCGTCCTTTGAGTACAGCATTTCCCAAAGGAATTGAGGTAGAACCCTCCGTCGGAACAATATCCAGCCGCCACCTTCAAAAAACACGTTAAGAAACTCACCTTCCTGGAACATCCCACAGAGCCAACTTGTGTAATGGGGCGACCTGTGTTATTTAGCTTTTTTTACTAGAATGCACTTGGTCGGGCGTACTATTTGCTCCTCACTTGACAACGGGCTGAAAGTGATACATCTACCGCGTAAGTTTGCACTATCCAGAAAATACAAAAGAAATAAAAAAACGATACTTAAACTTACCTGTTTCTTTAATTATTAACAGCTGACGCAGAATTGTGGTTTTGATATCTCAGTTCTCCACCTCACACTAACTATACACAGCCTCACTAGATTTAGATGCCCCATGTCACATACCTATTATGGCAGTAGAATCCAAAATAGCGGGGACATAACCACAGGGGAACATATTACAAATTGGAGACACGATTATACCACTAGTGTGAGTGGAATTAAGCTTACCAAGCCGTTCGAAAATCGCCCATATACCAGTCACTAGTGGAGTGTCCACTAGATCGTGGCTTGAGAGAGGATAGATCAACGCTTCAGTTCACTGGGTAGGCCGTAACCTGAGTGATACTACCTTAAAAATGTCAAATGAGATGCCAAGAGTAGTGAGAGATGAGAGCAGACTCACCTTGGGTCCAAATGACCTTGGTAGAAGGAAGGCGTCAGGCGGAGTGTAGACACACCTGACAGCCGGCTGGGATCTTCTCTTGAGGACTTCCCATAAACATGCTGAAGAATGGCCAGGCCTGCTCCGACCTGTCACACAGAGAAATAGAAGTGAACCTAATCACACATCATATGCTAGAAAATTGACAAAGACAAAAGTGACTAATCCAGTGAAGAGAAATGACAGAAATTCACACCAGCGAGCATTCACACATCATACATGCTCCAGCTTAAACCTTAACATGGTGTTGCAGAGGTTTAGCCTCAAAACCAGTGCCATCAATGTACCTGTTAATCCCATCTACTTTCTAACATCAGAATGTTTAACCTGTGGGGGGACAACAAAAATAAGATATATAAGAAGCACACCAAACGCATGACCCGACCTTTATTGTAATTCAATCATCATCATTCAGGTTGTTAGTGGGACAATGCACCAGAGTCAGCCTTTGCTAACCCTTCATTTTATTCGCATAAATATGGTTATTAGAATGACAATTTGTACTAAGTGTAACCGTCAAACAAATCAAAATTATCAGCCGATGAGGGAATCATGCAAGTTACATTGACAGGGTCGAGTAACAACAGATTCACACATTGTAAATAACGCTTTGTCTCCATATCAAAAGACAGGAGAAAGGAAATCATCCGATCATCAAGAGAGTATAGGAAATCCCATCGACCAATACGGCTCCATAAGTCTGTCCAACTGTAAATCAGGGTCGGGTTAACACTGCAAGACTACAATTGGAACACATGTTATTGGATACAGAGGCTGGTATTGTGGGGGTTAGCTATTAAAAATGAATTGATAATTAAATGTCTCTCTCACACACACACACACACACACACACACACACACACACACACACACACACACACACACACACACACACACACACACACACACACACACACACACACACGAGTCGACTTGTGGACACCCAAGAGACAAGAGTGCAGGTGCCTTGTATTAGTGAGTAGGGCTGGCCTGGAACCTC
>OLKM01005494.1:0-16972 GCA_900291075.1 Melanogrammus aeglefinus | reverse complement strand
AAGAAGAGATAGAACATCTTACGTATTTATCTGTCTTGAGTGGCCTGCTCGCTAGATGGGTTGCTTTCAAGCTGGCGCTGCCATCTACCGCACTAATCTTACCACATAGCTGGGGGACGGTAAAAAATCTCGGCCAGACCAGGCCACTCATCAGAATACAGCAACCTGGTTTTCCTAGGCGGTCCTCCCATCCAAGTACTAACCAAGTGCTCCGACCTCTGCTTAAGGCTCCGAAGATCAACACGAGATTCGGGCGTGAGGGTGCGCCTATAACCGGTGGCGCGACAAATTGACAAAATCTGCGAACAGCGACAGATTCATGGATGTTGTCGGCGCGAACAAAACTTCGGCGAACAACGCGAACGGCGCGACAATTCGCCGTTGGTGTCTAAACGGCACGGTTAGGCGCGTAATGAGCCGCGGCGTATATATAAGACGCGTCGTATATATACCGCGCGGTACATATACGCCGCGTACGAGGAGTTCAAAAAATTGAACTTTTTACGCGGCGTACGCGCCGGCAAATAGCCAAATCAGCGTTGAGCTTGAACCACGACGTCACTTGCCAGACGAGACGGAGAAGGACAGAAGCCGCAATGGAGGACCAAAACCCTATCATCATTGGCAGTGTGGCAGTCCGTCTTCCTGTACAACACCCAGGCATTGTGTTGTAAGGCCGGCGACTAGGAACAAGAAGAGAAGGGCGTGGCGTCGACGTGGCGCGAGGAAACTGCCTGGCTGGAGTAAGATCATGAATGTTTCAGCAAAAGAAAAATGGCGGCGGGATGGGGGGGGGAGTGTTGGCGCTGCATCTACGGCGTTTACCGCGCGTATAATTTTAACGACAAATGGCACAACATTTAGCGTCGTATACGCGGATTAACATGGTAACGCAGAGGTACGCGCTTGGTGTATTCGGCGTGCATTAAAGCTAGGGTGGCCGATTTTTGGGGCAGAAAACAGCTATCTGAGATTCCTTGGGGTTCTCTCTGTCCCTTCCTGCACGCTCAACCCCTCTCCACGCCCTGTAAGGTGATCAACGCACCAGCACCTCAGATCATAGATAATTGCTACAATGTGCACAAAGCATAGCGGTACACGGAAGTCCTGTATACCAGCTGGCCATAGCAGTTTTATATATGCACAAAATAACTTTGCACTTTTGTAATATTGTATTTATTGTTTAAGGTATCGTTAGGTTTTTATGTAGCTATATGAGCGGAATGATGTAGTGTGTAATGTCTGTCATGTACCCCTGTTGCATGACAACTTTGTAAGATTTCTTGCACTTGGAGATAAAGGGGAGTGTATTAAAGATCTGTCTATCGTATACCGTGCTGATAAGACTCCTCCGACGTTCCGAACGTCAAGTTATGCGCGTTCATGTGAATTCGGTTCCATAGATAGGAAGACGAAACGACATTGTCCGTATTCCGAGTAGAATAAAACATTAAGTGCTGATCAACTTCATAAAGTAACATATACTTAGCATCAACATATTCCTTCACAACATACCATGTAAATTTAACTTTAAAATCAATATGCGGCTAGTAGAACCAAAGAAAGTTTAGCTTCATCACCAAGGCAAGTTAAGCAAACTCATTGCAACTGTAATTTGTTAGCCAAGCTGCTAGAGCTAGTAACGCGGCGTCAATATATAATACTGACATTTTTGAAAGTGATCGAATTGTACTCTACCATAACCGCTATTTTGCATTATCAAAATCGTACAAGAAGAGAGCCCATTAATCCAGGTCCTAGCAGCAGCAGGACATGGGAAAGTGTAGGGTCAGCCGGACGTCTCATCCGAGTCTATATCATACATAGTATATAATTAAATACTGTATATATAATATCACAAGGCCAACGTATTGGCCGTAGCGGCGGGGAGCTCTCGTAGGATTGGGGTTCTCTGGGTTTGTTTAACGGCGTTTGCTATGGTTTCCGGTTCTTTGTGTGTCCAACGGGTTGTTAGGTAGGGCCCATCTAATTAAATCTCTGTCTAATCAATACTACCATTCAACTGCCTCTTCCGTGGTCATTACAATAATTATGGAACATAAACATGCGACGCGCATTGAGTCTCCGAGTTCTCTCTCTCTTCCACAAAAAGTAAGAACATGCATGGTGGTTATCGGTTGTTGTGGCGAGACAAATTCGACAAAACTGCGCACAGCAAACAGATATGTGATTTATTGGCACGGATCAAAACTTTGCGACAAAGCGAAGAACGGGCGCGACAAAATGTCGTGTTTCGGGATGTCAACCGCCACAGTTAGTGTGACCCATAACTAACATATAAAACACAACCATGGGGCCAATGCCAAGACATCCTACAGAAAACCGTATTTGAACACGGTTACATTACAGAACCGTAAATGTTAACGGTTATCGTGGCTTTGCTAGTAAAAAAACCATACCAGCCGACATCTTACATATTCATCACAATATACCATGGGAGATGATAACACTATTCCTTACCTTGGTCTATAAAGAAATGTAGCCATCTCAGCGTCCGATTTTAAGTTTCTCAGGTTACGTAACTCTCCATCGCTCATAAGCCACGCCAATGTTTACTCTGGGTTTTTTTTGAGCTCTCTCCGCCTCCCTTTTAGTAGCTGTCCTTTCAACAAGTGTCTTTCCATCTTTTTTTCGCTGTCTTAGCGGTGTAAGTTGTTGGTATGCGGGGAATAGGAAATTTAGGGGCCGTTGATGAAGACATTGCTCTTCATTTGTTGGCCGCCGTAGTAGTGCAACACTGTCAGATTGCTTGGCTCGTGAACGCTGACGCAAGGACGTACCAACGTCGTTGCCAAGGTGACCGGACGGTCCCACAGCCAATAAGAACGGAGAATTGGAGCCTCACTCTGATTGGTCAAAGTGTACATGAGCGGTGGCAATTTTTAGGGGTGGGCACACAGAGGCAGGGGAGGGCAAAGGGATGAGCAGATATTCTCAGAGCACTTCACCTACATATAGCTGACTGGCTATTATGACATTTTTGCCAAATATTACAGTAAAAAAATTACCCACCCTAGCTTTAACTGGAATAAAAGGCAACAGTATTGTGTACAGTTCAACTTAAACATAGCAGTATTTAAACAATCAGGAGGTTCTCGGTAACTTCCTCAGATATCTGTAATAACATTCATAGCAAATGTAATATTCAGTAAGGCCGTATTTAAGTAAGAACATTTCCGGGTAACCTGTAAAGGAATAACAAAGTTAGGAGATAAACTGTTTTCGGGTATCTGTAATAAGTTCAGTCTTTCTGTTACAATTTCAGTCTTTCTTTGGGTTTGGGTTTTCTGGAAGTGTCGTCTTTCTTTTATCTCAGTGTTCTCTCCTTTCCCCTCTGTACATGTAGGGGTGTCGTCTTCCGCTTTGATGAGCTCCCTTCTATTTTGCCTGTACTGTTGTCCATTTGCTTCTACTAGGTATGACAGGTGTTGGTTTTATTACTTTAGCTGGTCTCCACTGCTTGCCCTCCCTTAATCCTCACTGTGTCTCCTGGGCTGAGGGCTGGCAGCATGCGTAATCCTCTGTCGTTAATTATGTTTCTCTCTGTCTTGGTTGACCCTCTTTCTATCCTGCACCCCTTCCATTGTTCCTGGTTGGAGCAGTTTCTTTGTTGTGGGCAGTCTTGACTTTGTTCTGCGGCCCATAAGCAGCTGTGCAGGTGAGGGTGGTCCATCCAAGGGTGTAATTCGATAGTCCAGGAGGGCGAGGTGAGGGTCTTGTTTGTCAGCTTTGGCTTTCTTGCAGAGGTTTTTTGCTATTTCTGTACTCCCTTTTCAGCTTTCCCGGTTGGATTTGGGTGTATGTGGAGATTGATGTTTGTATGTTTGAATCTATACTCTTCACTGAATGTCCTGAATTCAGCAGAGGAATACTGTGTGCCATTGCCAGAGCGGACTTCATTGGGTATGCTATGTCGGGCGAATTGCGGTTCACAGATGTTGATGACTGCCTGGCTTGTTGTGGTGTTTAGTTTGCTTACCTCGATAAAGTTCGAATAGTAGTCAACCAGGACGAGGTAATGTTCTCCATCGAGTACGAAAATATCGGTAGCTACCTTTTGCCATGGCCTTTCCGGTATGTCATGTCCAATCATGGGCTCCTTTCTATTCTGCCTTCTGTATGTGTTGCATATGGCATATCTTGAGACTGTGTCAGCTATCTGGGCTTGCATCCCCCGCCAGAATATGCTATCTCTTGCTAGCCTCTTCGTTTTTTCGATTCCTTGATGGCTGGAGTGCACTTTTTTCAGAATCATTCTTCTCATGGTGTTTGGTATCACTAGTTTGTTGCCTTTGAATATCAGCCCATCTTCAACTGTCATTTCACTATTGTAGTCCCAGTACACTTTGGCTTCGTCCGGTGTTTCTGATCTTTTACCTGGCCATGCCTGCAGGAGGAATTTTTTTACTGCTGTGAGGGTTGGATCCTTCTCGGTTTCTGTGAGTATCTCCTGGAGTCTGGCGGGTGCTATGGGTAAGCACATCACTGCACACACTTGTATATCATCCTTATTTTCGTCTGTATCCTTTAAATAGTTCCTGCTCAGGGCATCAGTCACGTAAAGTTCCTTTCCTCTTTTGTATTTTACAGTCATGTTGGATTTCTGGATCCTGAGGAGCATTTTCTGAAGTCTTAGTGGGGTCTCGGCCAAGGGTTTTTTCATTATGGTTTCTAAGGGTTTGTGATCTGTTTCAACTTCGAACGCCCGTCCGAACAGATACTGGTCGAACTTGTCACAGCCAAACATGATGGTGGCCAGCTCCTTTTCTATTTGTGCATATTTTTTTTGTACGGTCGGTAAAGGCTTTGGATGCGTAAGCTATGGACACTGATCTTGAAAAAGCACAGCTCCTATTCCACAACTAGAGGCGTCCACACTCAGTTTGACTGGCTTTGATGCATCATAATATTTTAGTACTGGAGCTTCTGTGACCATCTCTTTCAGCTTCTCAAATCTCTTGTCTTGTTCCTCCATCCAGCTCCATTCTGTGGTCTTCTCTAACAGGATCCGGAGTGGGGCAGTTACAGTGGATAGATGCAGTATGAACTTTGCTAAATATGTTATCATCCCTAAATATGTTTGTAGCTCGGTCTTGTTAGTGTGTTTTTGCATTTTCCTGACTGCCTCCACTTTCTTGGGGACTGGCTTAAGTCTGTCTGCTGTTAGGATGTGCCCCATGTATGTGACTTCTTGTGCATTGAATATGCATTTTTCTGGGTTGAGTTTTATGTTAGTTTCTCTCACTCGCGTCTCTCAAGGCCACAGGGACATCCTTGGTGCATGGACGATGGGTTGTGCGTCTGTGATGATCTTGATGTGCTGTTCTCCTTCCAAACAGCCCAGTCCACCAAACATGTCTGCATACTTCTCCTGTATATCTTGACTTGGCCGTGTTTTCACCTCACTGATGCGTTTTATGAGGCCAAGGCGTACGCAAGTTGTTAGTCCTAGTAGTTGTGTTGCACTTTGATTTAACACTTGGAATTCGACGTGATGGAATCTTCTTTTGTATTCTGTCAACAACAGGCATTTTCCTATTGGCTCTAAACATTGTCCTCCATACGTCACTAACTTAGCTTTAGACTTCCCAAGTTGTGCACAAATTTCTTTGTGGATTGATTCTGGTAGGATATTGCATTGAGCTCCTGTGTCGATTTTAAATCTTATTTTCATGTCATTTATTATAAGGTCTACTTCCCAGTCTTCACCATTATTTGCTTTTACCATGTCCAGAAACATTTCTTAGGGTTAGTCTGTTCTTCTACCATGTGCACTTGTTTTATTTCCGTTGCATACTCTTTGGACAAGCACTTGCTTGAAAAGTGATTCAGCTTTCCACATTTTTTGCATTTTTCTCCATAGGCGGGACATTTTTCTTTCTGGTGGTCTCTGCCACAGTATTTACAGTCCTGTATCATGTTTTGCCTGCGTGATGTGACAGATGACGTTTGGGACTTTCCCGCGTGCCTCCGTTTGACTTCATTGATAGTGCACTCTGCTTGTGCAGTTTGCAATTTGTCCATTTGCGTGCGGCTTGCCTCCGCAGCGCGACATATAGACACAGCCTTTGGTAGATCTAATTCCATTGTTCTCAACAACTTGGCTCTTAGTTGATCATCCCTTATCCCATGACTATTCTGTCTTTTATTACTGTCACACAAATCTCCGTACTCACATGATCTTACCTTTGTTTTCAAGTCAGTGACTGTTACGTAGGTGGGTTGGCTCATCATTGTTCACGTGTTCCATTCAATGTAAACATCAGGTTGGTTATTTTGTATGAGGATTTTAATCCCTTTTCTTTTCCCCCCTCTGCTCAGGTACCCCCGCCCCTTCCTGTAGAGTATTCTGCAGGCCAAGTGGTGACAACAGCTGAGGGCAATTACAATCAAAAGGGGCGGGTGGATAAAGCCTGTGCTCTCCCACACCACTTGGCGCTATGCCACGGGCGATACTGTTTGTATCGTGTTTGGGCGCTACGCCATTGATGTGGACATAACCTGTCTCATTTGAAGGCTTTCATTCCATTGTTTGTAGGCTCTTTAGCCATCATTTAGTTGTCTTGCTGGTCTTACCAAGCAAGTTACATTTCCCTGGCGATAGTTGTCGTTTGCTTGTGTTGTATTAGTTTGTCGTACCCAGCTGAGTGGGTTATTGTGTTGTGTTTGTTTGTCGTACCGTTGTTCCTGGTTTGTTCTCCCCTTCCCTTATCCCTTTCTGGTCAATAAATATTATTTACTTTAGAAGACGTGTTTGCTTTGGATCCTTTCTCCTACCGGGACCTGTGCTTCGGACCTGCTGTACAGGCTGAGGTCACGTCAGCCCTATTCAGTGTACGCTGTGTACATTTATAGCTTAGCAACACCTTTCTTTGTGACATGGGGGCTCGTGCCTTTGGACGGTAGATTTTAAATTTGTTTTCTATTTGTATTATTGTGTTTTGATCATTTTTTTTTTATTAATTGTGTCATGTTCTTTTTGGTCGCTGCATAGGTAAAGGGTGGACCGCCGAGTAGGTTAGGGGGGGGGGGGGGGGGGGGGGGCGACGCGCTGTGTACCCCGGTGGAGCGAGCAATGAAGCCAGTAAGCAGCTGAAGATGGGAGTGTCCCTCATCCCACTAGGGGAGTAGTTAGTGCTCTTTGGGAAGATCAGGATAACCAGGTGATCATAGTTAGTTGGTTAGGGACTAGCTGTTTAGTTAGTTGTATGATAAAACATTTTTTGTTAGTTGTACATGCGGTTGATTAATTGTGGCTATGTCTAATTTTGATTTAGACGCTTTTGTGGTGGAGCCCACGTTAGAAAATTTTGAAAGCTGCAGAAAAGCAGACTTACGCCTGATCACCGGACATTATGACGTCTCTATTCCCAGTGCATTAGGGAAGGCTGAGTGCAAGGCAGCTCTGCTGTCTGCATTGATCAAACAGCAAATACTCTGCTTGCCTACGTCCCAGGTGCTTCCGGAGGATGACGTCCAACTCTTCGGAGGTACCGGGACTGGGGTAAGGCTGGGGGCGACGCTGACAGTAAACATGGCCAGGTGGATCTCGACCCGAGGGGTGGAGCCATTTCCAGGACTGGTGGCACTGTCAAGCTTGGGGGTCCTGTGGTAGAGGACCCTGATAGCGATAGTTCGGTGGGTTCTGGAAGTGGTTCTGCTCCGTATTCTCCTCCGTATAGTCCGACGTTACAGGCGCGCTTTAAGCTGCGCTTAACCCGTCTTCGCCTAGAGGAGGCGGCAGCTATCCGTAGAGAGGCGAAGGAGGAACGAGAGAGAGACAGGGAATTCCAGCTGTCGTCGAAAAATCTAGAGGTAGAGTCCGCCTTTAGACTGCGCCAGCTGGAATTGCAGGGTAGTCACACGGTAGGTAATGTTACATTGTCTTCCGACTGTTTTACCGCCTTTGAGAGGATTTCCCGTGCCCTGCATTGGCCGGATGATATGTGGGCTATTCTTTTACAATATAAGCTCACTGGTAAGGCTCAGGAGGCGTTTACGAGAAAGTGAAAAACGCTGTCTTGCGTGCATATGAGCTTGTTCCCGAAGTGTACAGACAACGTTTTCACAACTTAAAGAAAACCCAGACTCAGACATGCGTGGATTTGGGTATCTTTTTTGATCGCTGGTGTTCAGTGTGTAAGGTCGATGAGTTCGCCTCCTTGCGCGAGTTAATGCTGATTGAAAAATTTAAGCATTGCATGTCCGAACGCACCGTCATTTACTTAAACGAGCAAAAAGTGACTACACTTCAGCAAGCTGCAGTGCTTGCTGATGAATTGTCATTGACGCATAAAAACATTTTTGTTGGTCCAAAGGGCATATTCCAGAGGCGATTTTCCCTCACCTCGTGGGTCGGCGTCCAGAGTGGATGACCAACGGGCGTTTCAGACACGCCCGCTGCCACCTAAAGTGGCCGAGGTGTGTCGGTATTGCAAGAAACCTGACCACGTCATGAGCCAATGTTTTTTGTTGAGGCGAAAGGAGGAGGCGAAAACTACGGCCCAGAGGCCTAAAGGAGTGGGGTTGATTAAGACTTTGTCTTGTCATGACCAAAATGACTCTGAGGAGAGCTTTAAGCCCTTCATATATGACGGCTTTGTGTCCCTCTCTGGAGAGGTGTCTGATCAACGCCCAGTTAAAATACTTCGTGACACAGGGGGTTCTCAATCCTTTATCTTGTCTGATATATTGTTGTTGAACGATGAATCTGCCTGTAACTCGAGTGCTATTGTGAGGGGTATCGAAATGGGATTCATGCCCGTGCCCTTGCATAAGGTGCATGTAAAATCAGGTCTAGTGACTGGTTTCTTCTCTGTGGCTGTTCGTCCATGTTTCCCTGTTGACGGGGTTGATTTCATTATGGAGAATAATATTGCTGGTGGCAGAGTGTCCCCCGTCCTAGCGGTGGTCAACACACCTGTTTATCTGTCTGTGAGGAATTGGTTAAAAGTCACCCAGATGTTTTTCCTGTGTGTGCTGTGACCAGGGCTCAGGGTTTAAAGAAGGACCTGGAGCTGGTTGACTCTGTGTTCGGTGAGGCCTTAGCTGAGAATGTGTGGCCATCTAAGGGCGAGTTGGGTGATTTCACCAAAAAGTGTGTTCAGGGGAAGCTTGTAATTCCCGAGTTCGCGGACGTTTCGCTCCCATTGACAGGTCAGGCCCTGGTTTCTGCTCAGCAGAGTGATTCCTCGTTAACTAGTTGTTTTGCTGCTGTGAGCAGTGATGCTAGTGTGTCTGGTAGACAACAGTCCTTCTTGATGGAGGAAGGAGTGTTAATGCGCACCTGGGTTGCAAGGCCAGGTAGTGCGAAATTGAAAACCAGTGAGGATTGGAATACAGTCCATCAGGTTGTGTTACAGGTGGTCTGTAGGCGTCATGTGTTGGAGTTAGCGCATGAGCATTTGTGGTCTGGTCATCTGGGGATTGTGAAGACGTATGACCGGATTCTACAGAATTTCCTTTGGCCCGGTTTAAAAACTGATATAGTTCGTTTTTGCAGGACCTGTACGACTTGTCAGATAGTGGAGAAACCTAATCAGGTCGTCCCTCCGGCTCCTTTGCAGCCCATTCCTGCGAAGGGGGAGCCCTTTGAGCATGTTATTATTGATTGTGTGGGTCCATTGCCCAGAACTAAAACCGGAAATCAGTATATGTTGACGGTGATGTGTGTTTCCACGTGTTTCCCATTAGGTGTCTCTCAAGCCGTGTCTAGTGCTTACCACCATGAGTCACAGGGAGCGCTAGAGCGCTGGCACCAGACACTCAAGTCTATGCTGAAGAAGGATTGTTTCAGTACTGGTCGTGGTTGGGATGAGGGAGTGCCTTTTTTTCTGTTTGCTATTTGTGATGCCAAACAGGAATCACTTGGGTTCAGTCCGGCTAAACTGGTGTTCGGTCACAGAGTGCGTGGCCCATTGAAAATGCTTGAGGAAAATCTTTTGCCTGGTTCTGCTCCCAAGTCTAGTGTTTCAGACTTTGTCTCCCAGTGTAGGGAGCGCCTTCACTGTGCGACGTCATTGGCGAAGGAAGCCCTCTCTTCTGCCCAGGATACCATGAAGAGGAGGTTTGACAAAAAAGCAGTTTGAGCCTGGTGGTGAGGTATTGGTTTTGCTTCCCACACCTGGTTCTGCTCTCACTGCCAGTTTTTCAGGACCTTATGTGGTGGAGAAGGTGTCTGACATCAATTATGTAATATGTACGCCAGAGTGGCGGAGAAAGGCACGTTTATGTCACATTAACATGTTGAAGTCTCACCATATCAGGGATGATGGGGGGAAGCAAGGTCCGCGGCCTGTCGATTCCAACATAAACCCCTCTGTGACTTTTGATTTGTGTAACCATGCTATCTGAGGGTCATCTAATTCTGAGGTTCTCGTGACATCTCTTCCCACCTGTCTTATCTTCCAGAGGTTCAAAGTCAGGATGTAATCCAACCTCTATTGTCGTACCCCAGGTTGTCTTCGGATGTGCCCTCCAGTACAACCCTTCTGGAGCATGACATTAATGTCGGTACCGCGGTTCCTATTAAGCAGCATGCGTACCGATGCCCGATAGCAAAGAGAGAGGTGATGAAAAAAGAGGCTGAGTATTTATTGGAGAATGGACGCTCTAAGCCTAGCTGTAGTCCATGGAGCTCTCCGTGCCTTTTAGCTCCCAAGGCCGATGGCTCTCCACGTTTCTGTACTGACTATAGAAAAGTGAATGCAGTGACTGTGCATGACTCTTTTCCGTTGCCCAGGATGGATGACTGTATTGATAGTATTGGTCCTGCTGTATTTATATCAAAGCTTGACCTCTTGAAGGGGTACTGGCAGGTGCCTTTGATGGAGCGAGCTTCAGATATTTCAACACCTGACCACTTCTTGCAGTACACCGTTGTGGCGTTTGGAATGAGGAATGCACCAGCCACATTCCAACGGCTGATGCAGTTCGTTCTGGGAGATGTGCCTCATTATAATGTGTATTTGGATGATGTGGTGGTGCACTCTGACACGTAGGAGGACCAGATCGCCAGTTTAAGGGGTGGTATTCCAACGGTTAGCTGCAGCATCGTTGACGCTCAATCTCGCTAAATGCGAGTTTGGTAAGGCCACCGTGACCTATTTAGGCAAGCAGGTTGGACACGGACAGATCCGCCCTGTGGACGCCAAGGTCAAAGCTGTCCTAAAATATCCTGCTCCTTCCACTCGACATGAGTTGCGTCGGTTTTTGTGAATGGCGGGGTATTATCGTTGTTTCAGCAGGAATTTTTCGGTGGTGGTAGCTCCCCTCACCTCGTTGTGTAGTCCTGCTGTTCTCTATGTCTGGAGTACTGCATGTCAATGTGCCTTTGAGGCTGCAAAATCCCTTATGTGCAGCGCCCCGGTACTGGCAGCCCCCGACTTTCTGCGTCCCTTTCAGCTGGAGGTTGACGCAAGCGCTGGGGCGGTGTTGCTACAGGAGGGTGAGGGCGTTGTGCAGCATCCAGTGAGTTACTTCTCAGTTAAGTTTAAAAACCACCAGCTTAACTACTCTACTATCAAGAAGGAGACCCTGGCTATGCTCCTCGTCCTCCAGCACTTTGAGGTGTAAGTGGGATGCAGTGCCTCTCCTGTTGTGGTCTATACAGACCACAATCCTCTTCATTTTTTTTGGCCCGAATGTACCAACCAACGGTTGATGCGATGGGCTCTTCTGGTACAAGGCTACAACATTGTGATACGTCACAAGAAGGGGGTGGACAATATTGTGGCCGATGCCTTATCCAGAGGATAATTTTTTTTTTGGGTATATCAAGCTGATGTTTATGTTTTGTATGTAATAATGTGTGCTAACCCCCTGAGTTCGCTTTTATGGAGGGAGGTGTTACGTAGGTGGGTTGGCGCATCATTGTTCACGTGTTCCGTTAATGTAAACATCAGGTATAGGCAGTTATTTTGTATGAGGATTTTAATCCCTTTTCTTTTCCCCCCTCTGCTCAGGTACCCCTGCCCCTTTCTGTAATATTAGCTAACCCTTATTGCCAAATTAGTTTACTAAAATGTGCGAAATTTGAGGCAAACTTTATTTTCCCAAGACTCTTTGCTTTTAGCAGTATATTGCTGTAAATGTAAACATTGGCCGATGAAACGCTTAAACGATCATTGAGACTCACAATGCACTGTGTTTCACAGCATTGTAGGCCTACTTTAAAACCTAAATACAGTAGGTGAAAGTAGATGACAGTGTTACAGTGTAGGATCATACACCACAGAACGTAGAATAAATCTTTGCATCATAGAATGGATACGGTGTGATACCACAGAGTTCCCTCTCCTTCCTGTTTGAGTGCCCAGCACACAGCCATCCTATCAGACGTCCCTTAGAGTCGAGACCACTGGGCTGTCGCTATGCTTACTAAATCATGGAGACCCTCACTGGTACATTAGGATGGAAGGCAGCCTGGGCACTGGGCACTTGGCACCGTGCCCTGGCACGCTTGTTTTTTAATCCATCATACATGTTTAATTTTTCAATCAGCCTCAATAATGGTTTATATTGCTTTACGTTCGATCACAAAGTGAAAAAAAATGTCAGTTTCAATGAAGCACATATATTATTTGTATTTACAGAAATCTTAACAGATTTTATGCTCTGAATTTTTCAGTTGTTTAAACTCTTTGTGATCTGAACAATTGCTAGGGCAACAATGTTGCCCTTTAAAACTATTCAGTGTTCGTTCAGTGGAGGGCAGCTAAATAAGTTAGCATAATGGGACATACTGGTTTAAAAAGTAATGCTCAATTGCATAAAGAGGCAGCAGCGAGCAGAGAAGTGCATTTCGTTAGCAAGAGCAGAGATAAACTTGATGTGGGAATACATTATTCATCCCCTCTTGCCACCTATCTCGCCCTCTCTTTCCACTTAAACTTAACGTAGCCAGGCGTGGAGCTTTTCCTTTGAACTCCACTTTGGTCAGAGGTAAATAAACCTAACAACTAGGAACTAACACTGCTTTAGATTACGGCCTGCATACCCCGTACCTACCTTGTACCTTGGATTGGATTGGATTCCCTTCATTGTCATTGTACAGAGTACAACAAAATGAGGTTTTGTGACCAACCAGAAGTGCAAAAGAGCAGTAAGGTGCAGTTTGTACATGAATTATATAGTATCAGAGCAGCATAGAGGTACAGTAAGTGCAGTATATATACAGGGGATATGTACATTGAAGTAGAGGGATAATTGTTCAGTCAACTAGTATGGATTAGTGCAATGGATGGCCGCAGGGGGGGGGGGGGGGGGGTAGAGTTTAGAAGGGTGACAGCCGCAGGGAAAAAGCTTCCCCTGAACCTGCTAATCCGGGTCCGGAGAGACCTGTAGTGCCTCCCAGAGGGGAGTGAGGAACCAATGATGCGTTGGGCAGTTTTCACCACCCTCTGCTTTCCGGTCAGAGACAGAGCAGTTGCCATACCATACTGTGACACAGTTGGGAAGGATGCTCTCGATGATGCAGCGGTAGAAGTTCACCAGGACCTTGTACTACCCTTTACCACCTTGTACTAACCTGTACCACCCTGTATTACCAAGTACTAACCTGTACCCTTTACTACCCTTGGGTTTCCTGAAAGGCAGACAGCCCAAAGACCCGGCTAATAAGCCACCCTTTCCCTCGTCACAGATTCATAACCGAACATGAAACCTGTTCAATCAACAATAAGAGTCCCAGTTGTGGCATGTGTAGGAATCCCTTCCACCTATGTAACCTCCATGTGCAGGACCTCCACCTCCACACTGCAGCCACACTGCCCTGCACCCGAAAAGTTATCCAGGCACACAATGCCCCCTTCTTCTTCCTCTTCAGAGTTGGATTCTTCTCTTTTTCTGTGGGTTGAATCTTGGTTTTCTGAACACCTTTCTTTGTGTTTTTTTTTTGTCAGATTATTATTTTTTGCCTTCTGCAGTAGAGTTATCTCGAGTGCCGCCTTCTCAGGAGTGTCTGTAAGGATGACAGTGGAGGATAGATTTGTGGCCCTGTAGGAGGAGGTGGAGCAGGAGGTGGAAGAAGATGGTGCAAAGTCACATTCCTGGAATATCTGCCTATTAAATGGTTATATCCCTGTGCTTCTAAATCCTGCCTGTCCATGTTGCTGCCCGGGGCGGAAATACACTGACAATGCCGGAGATGTCATAAATCAACATCGTCTACCCATGATCGGTCAACAATTTCATCAATCCCGGATGCAATGTGATTTTGTGAAGTCATTCTGACGAGGAATTAGATAAGCTTACTGAACCTACAGCTATGGTTACACCGCTAGCTAGCTTAGATAGCATTAACAAGCAAATCCAAGCCATGCAAAAAGAGCTGAAAATTGACCTGAAAACTGTCAAAGAAGACATCACGTGAAAAACGAACTGGCTGAGTTTAAGGAGGACATTAACCAGAAACTTGTCAAAATAAACGCAGACGTAGAAGAGCAAAATGATAAGATAGACGCTGCTTTGACTCGCACTAAAGAAGTCGAGCAGTGGAGTACTGACGCAAAATGTGCACTGAAGGACATACTAAAGGAACAGAAAATAATGATGGATAAGCTAGATGACTTAGAATCGAGATCTAGGCGGAACAACCTGCGAATATACGGCATTCTAGAAGATGCGGAGCTGAGAAGCGATTCAGTCGTGGCGTTTAATGACAAATGGTTAAATGACGAGCTTTCGAGCCCTGGCTCCGAAGCCGAAGACAGGACAACCACCAAGGTCGATTGTCCTCAACTTTCAGCAGTTTAATGTCAAGGAGATGGTTTTGAAAGAGACGGGGGGAAAGAAGACGGTCAAGCTCGGAGAAAGTAGGATTATTTTGATCATGAGTCTGACTACTCTGAAGATTCTAAAGGGGGAAGGCATCCGCTTTCAGACACCCCTCAACAAGATGCGTATCCACTGGGCTAGTGGAATGAAGACGAGGAAGCAGTTGTTGACACGAGAAAAGGATATGAAGTGGATGATATCACCGATACCAGAGACACTACAGCCCGTGACAGGCTCCAGCCAAGTGGGCTGGTGCCTTGGGCACGCGTCGGGAGGGAACGAGACCAAACCTCGCAGGCAGGCACACATAGCGAAAGGACGGCTGCAAGAATTCCAACGCGAGGACAACAACGAGATGAATACCTGACTCTAAGTATAAATGTGAATAACATATCCTTAAAGTTTAATACAGTCTAATAAAGAAAAAGATTAGTGTTTAATTCGATGTGACCTTAAGGGATTTTGATAGACTTGTTGGCTCAAAGGGACTGAAGCACAGCTGCCTACAATATAGTCTAGTATGGGCAGATCTACCCCTTATGGGTTACATCTTACTACTAGCTGGGGGCCCTTCTCTTGTTGAAGGCATTTTCCCTCAAAGCTAAAGGAGGGTCAACATATAAGGGTTGTTGACATCTCTTTTTGGAGGTCACTTTTTCTGTTTATAGTTATGTTACGTTATTAATTTCATATGTTTGTTTCATATGATGTTAAGTGCCTATGGTTATTGCACTGTTAGCCTGAAGGGGAGACTCCACAATGTGAACAGACCAGCCTATGAATACCAAACAAGAATGTGTTAAATGTATGTCTCTAAATGTTAAAGGCTTAGGAAACCCAGTCAAAAGAGTAAAAATTATAGCTAAAATTAATAAGGGGAGGACGCAGATTAACTTTCTGTAAGAAACCCACCTTTCACAAACAGAACATGAAAAGTTGAAAGATTTGGATTTAAAAACACTTTCTTTAGCTCCCATTCTATCACCCGCAAAAGAGGTGTTGCAATACTAATTCCTAACGCCACCAAATTCAAATGTCAAAAATAAATAAAAGAGGGAGGTTATATTATTGTAAAAGGAACAATTTACCAAGCTATGGTAACAATGGTGAACATATTGTATATGCCCCACCTGAAAGGGATAAACACTTCTTTAAGATCTGATTGCTATAGATATGGAAGGTGTATGTATATGTGGGGGAGATCTCAATGTGATAATGAACTATGACCTAGACACAAGAAATAGGAAACCTATCACAAAGGCAGTGAGGAATACATGGGAAGAAATTGGCTTTTTTGATGTATGGAGGGAACTACCTCCACTACAGAGACACTTCATTCATTATTCAGCAGCACACTCCATGTACTCAAGAATTGACCTTTTTTTATGCAGAAGGAAGACAGGGACATAATACAAGAATGTCAAATTGGAGTGGCCGATTTGTCGGACCATAGCCCAATCTATTAAAAAATATATAAATCCAGACGAAAAGACACAATATGGAGATTAAACGTAGGGACATTAAACAACAAACAGGTGGTCGAACAAATCAAAGCTGAAATACAGAAGAACTCAGAGGAGAATGATAATGACGAGACAGACCCAGTTATATTATGGGATTCTCTAAAAGCTGTCATACGAGGAAAATTAATTGCAATTACAAGTAATCTTAAAAAAGAAAAATAAACTCAGTACAAGTCTTTGTTAGCTGACCTGAAACAATTGGAATAAAAACATAAATAGAAAACAGACAAAATAGAGCAACAAGGTGAGAAACCAAATGAATAGAATACAACAGGAAATAAGACATAAAGTAGGCTAGGTATTTAAAACAAAAATGACAATGAATTAGGACCTAAAGCTGCCAAATTATTGGCGGGAAGATTATGTAAACAGCAGGCAGGGATTACAGTCAATAAACTATGTGATCCTAATACCAACCAAATTAAACATGAACCAAAAGAAATTGAAAATATGTTCAGGGATTATTACAAAGATCTTTACGCCAAAAGATCTTTAGCCCAAACATCAACAACAAATCATAAGGATACTAAAAAATGTCTATACTCCCTAGACCTGGCCTCTATAAGTAAAGTGCAAAATGAACGCATTACAGCAAAGATATCTACAGATGAAATCCAAAAACCAATAAGAAAATTGAAAACAAACAAGGCTCC
>OLKM01005493.1:0-16976 GCA_900291075.1 Melanogrammus aeglefinus | reverse complement strand
TGTCTGTGTGTTGCTGTCTGTCTGTCTCGATTTGTCTCTCTTCGTTGCGTCTCTGTGTGTGTGTTCTCTTCTGCTCTCTGTTGGTTCTCTGTCTGTTTGTGTCTCTTCTATGTGTCTGATTGTCGCCTGGTAGGCAGACGAATCTGCAACATCTTCGTTCGCAGGAAGGTGGCTGGACGAAGGACCAAACGGCACTCCAACCCGGCAAACCCCATCTCCTGCAGGAGGTTTCAAGTTCCTTTTCAATCCTGCCACTCACTATAGACCTAATATCATAAGGTATACACATCACACACACCACTAAACAACTAAGCAACTGAGGTCATAGAATTTAACTGAGGCTTGGGGCGTTGTGAAGAATGGAATATAACTGCCACCAAAAGTGGATGACGAAAGGCTGTCAAAGGTCCTGGAACAAGAAACTAGGTATTGATCTCACTTGTGTCTTGATTTCGTTTCACAAGTACGCAATTTGTTCAAATCCCGTTGAAAATAACACCTAATGCGACCGAAATTGATTGCACTGAAGCAAAGAAAGTACAAATATTTCACCATTAGTGGGGCTAAAGGAGTAAATGAAAAAAAGTGATCAACGTTGCTTGACAAGTACAAAAATCAAAATCAAAAAAAGAAATGGTCTAACAGGCTGAACGGATCGGGAAATACGTATGCTATATTTCAACCAATATCGATGGCGATTTTCTTTTTAACAGTTCTTACTGTTCGTTATACTATTCACTAAACAGCAATTATCCTCTGGTGAGACCAACATAAACTCACTTAAAGAAGCAGTCAAACAATATCAACTGTAGTAACTACTCATTTTTTTTCAGGCCCGAGCTTTAGATAGTATACTGTAATACATGTTATTTAACTATTAAAAATTGGTAAAAATAAAATAATACGAATCTTGACTGATCCCCAGTCAGTAATCCGAAGCAAAGTCCCCCCCTCCAAAAAAAAAAAAAAAAACGCAGCCTGTGTAGCTGCAATATCGCGTAATGAATACATCGCAATACGTCGTTCAATTCGATAATGTTCAGCCCCATCTTACCAGCCAAAGCTGTGTAATAGTCAGTCCCAAGTCTGTCCTTCCAGGCGATACGGGGTGATTAACGACTAGAGAAAGACAAATCTCTGTTGAACACTGAGGGTGCCCGTTTTCCAAAAAAGGTAACCCGTTTTAACCAAGGTAATTATTTCTCTTTATTATATATTTCTCCTTTGCTTCCCCGAATTGATCCCCCGCCGACAAAAGAACCTCAAAAGTACACATCACCGCCTTATCATTAAACTCTGTGTGGCTATACTAGCTGTTCCCTACAGTAGGTATCGCTGAGGGTGGAGATAGGAAGCTGAGGGCTCGAGAGAAGCCTGCTCCTTTAGAACATGTTGAGACCCTCTCCACCCTGCCACGTACCATAGAAGAGATACAAGAGTCTCCTGCGTACGCATGTGCGCGGGATCTTTCCCTTCATGTAACCAAGTGAAATACTCGCTCATGAGTAATCGTCTTTCCAGCCATCGCAATACACTTGGGCCTAAATGCAACGTCGATCTATATTTAACCCTATACCATATGTTATCCTCAACCCTAAAGCACTAACCATTGAAGGCCTCTCTGTTTCCTAACCCGCCTCCATGGTCTTAGGGTCTTCACTGATCCCAAGTCCTCTGTCTTTCACACACTTCCTCTGCGCATGTTTTGTCTTTTCAAGTTTCTTGGCGTCATTTCAATTGGTCCTTATTCTTCTCTCAAATGACGGTTCTTCTTATCCTACTCTCAAACGTCTGGCTTTCTTGATCCAGCATCTCCTCCATAGTTGCGGTCTCCTGAGGCTGGATTATTTGTTGAGACGCGATCCCATCGGGAACTAGACAGGAGAAATGGTGAGAGAGAGAGAGAGGCAGGGCTATTCGCGCATACGGCCCCAATCTTTCATGCGGCGCATTATCGTGTGCTCATGAACAGTCCCAAAGGGGCTCCCTGTTTTACTCTCCTTAGTGGCGTATGGTTGGCGGGGTGGGTGGGTGGTGGAGTGAGTTGGTCGTGTCACTGCAACCGCAGGCACATTTCACGTCAACACAGCCTGTGAGGCCTTGCTAGCGTTTGTCCCTACTGCGTGCCTGGTCGTTCCCTACGCAAGGCATTGTTGAGACAGCCTAACGAGGAACAAACCAGTGAGTCAGGCAGAGGCTGCGGCGCAGGCGACCGCGAGCCAAGCCCAGCCTCTGAGTGACTGCACCCGTGCGCCCCACGGATAATGGGGATGCCCAGTGGACGTAAACATCGCTGAGGGATGATTAGGGGCTGGATGCCATAGGAGAATGGGTATGTTGTGATGTGTTATTTCTCTAGGTTTTCTTGCCACTAGAGAAGAAGAGATTCTGTCGGACGAAACCATCAGCATCGTTCCGTGTGCGCTTTATCCATTTTGAATTGTTGTGATACCCGTGTGTTTCTTTTTTTGTGAAGTACACCAGGCGACCCCTGCCTGGCTAATGCATCTTCGCTCACATAAGTGATCCTGTGCAAGCTCACGCAAAACGCAGGATATTCATTCCTGCCAGAGTATGTAACTAGCTATAGAAACACGTGCGTTATCACACAATGAATGACTCACTCTCAAATTTAAGTCCTATTATAGCATTTAGTCATCGATGCAGTTGGCATATCTGGTGTAATCTCGGTTTTCTGGCCAGAATGCCAGGCACTGTCGGACAGCGCTTATTGGCTCTACAGGTGGGGTCTCTTTACCCGAGCCTTTCCCCACCTGTCACCCCCTTTCTTCGCTGCTCTGCTTTTCCCCTCGTGGCCATTGCCTGGTGCTTGTCGTAGGGCGTGGGGCAGCAGATTATTTCTACATCCGAATGATAAGATGAAAGGGTGTGGTGTTGTGTGTGTGTGGTTTGGTGGTGTGTGTTGTAGTGTGTGTGTGGTGTGTGGTGTTGTGTGTGTGTGTGTGTGTGTGTGTGTGTGTGGTGGTGATGTTTGGTGGGCACGGGGTTAACTTGGATTAGGTTAGCATGGCCTGGCATATTTAGCGACATCCCAAGCACATATTTCACGCACCTATGTACATTAAATGCGGCGCACAGATGAATTGGAACAAATTAACCCAAATTAAGATGTGTAATAATCTGTCTGTTCAGAGAGTAACCACCGAGATAGCTCCAGCAATATCCTACCCACTACACACACACACACTACACACACACACACACACACACACCACACGACACAACAAACACACACACACACACCACACACACCACACACACACACACACACCACACACACCACGACACAACACACACACAACAAAGTTGACGCACAGACATGACTTACGTGGCACGAGTGGTGCTCATCTGGTGGCTGGCTCACATAGTGAGTGGAATATAAACATGGAGATCCAAGCAACAAGTAAGTTTCCGGGCCAACGTATTATTGGATCAGGCAGTGCGATTCCTCACGATCGCTGCTGTTGCTGCTGCCTACAAACAAACCTCCTTATCATGTCGGGGAAGCCACCTTGGTGGGGGCACGAAAGACATCAAGGAATCTCAAATTACATACTTTACTTACATACTTGTAGAATATTGGTGCTTACAACACTTTAACATACCAGAGTGGTCATGCTGCTAAAACCAAGCACACCATTTCACAACACAACACATGAATCGCAATTGTCTTGATGAAAAATTGATGCTTCCATGCTTAAAGTGCCCCCAGTAACATAAAGTTATTACATGATTGGCCAGCATTGTTGTTTTATGTTTAAAAATAATATTTTTAAAAAAATTTTGGGGGAAAGGTCGTTAAATATTTCTATCAATGCCCCAACATTCTACTCAACATGCGCTGATAAAAGAAAAATTGCCCATTAATGAAATTACAAAGGGCAAAAAAACCCATAACAACAAAGTAATTCCCACGTTGGCACCACATTAACCATACCCACGCACTGCACAGAACACAACGAGGCACCATTGTCCTTGTTCATGCAGTCTTCTTGTAGCTCCGCTCCCACCAGGTTTATTTTCTGCAGCAGCTGTCTCCTGTCGCCTCCTTGCACGCCTGTCAGAGTACGAGGACCCTCTTCCTCTAACACATACAATCACCTGGTACGCTGTTTACCTGCACTGTCCCTCCTGCCACGCCTTTCCCCTGTCCCTTCCCACCAGCCCTCCCCCTCCCCACGCCCCTGCCGTCTCCCGCCCTCTCATACCTCACCCTGGATCTGGTACAGAAAAACGCCTCCAGAACATCCCTCAACCTGAGCATCACAGATACCCCCATTAAAACCACAATCCCACCCACCTTCAAAACCACATCACAGCACACACACAGCACACACACACCACACACACACACAACACACACATCACACACACACACACACACACACACACACTCACACAGCACAACACAGCCGTTAACACCGCTGCCAGCCTGCTATATCGGAAGGGCGTTAATTTCCCCTCAGCGTCCTTCCCTCTGTTCTTCATTCTGTCCACAACGTCTACAAAACTCTGCTCCAAGCCTGCATTAAAAAGCAATGAAGGGATTTACAAATTGTCCTCTTTGGGACAATTGGGCCTACTTAATCTGTAATTGATTGTGAAGAAAACAGCCAGATGAATGTACAGATGTTATCTTCATGACAAAAGCCCAGTAGCTTTTTTCTATTTAATGAGCAGTCGTTCCGCTCACATTCAACAGTGACGAGTTAGCTAGACAGGGATGACGGTGGTGTGGTCAACTATCCTTGTTCTGCAGCCATGTTAGCTGCCATGACGCTGGGTCCGATCTGTCTCTGTTTCAAATGTAAAATCACGAATCTGATTGAGGGAATGGAAGCGCGCATGGAGTCAGCTTCAGAAGTGTCCTCTAAATGCTTCCTATCATCTACACTCTTGTATGCAAATTCTGCAGTGCCCGACCAATATAGACAGTGGTGATCTGATTCTCTGTACAACGCCGGTGCCTGCCTAAAGTCAATACAATAAGGGCAAATGGTCTTGTAAGTAAAAACTTTGTCAATGCACACTAATTCCGGTGTTGATCCTCGTTGTCGGGTCAGCATGTGGTCACAGTATAAGGCTCAGTGCGTCTTACTGCTTGGGTAATCGTTAATTAAAGACCAATCAATTAATCAAAATATTTAAGGTTATAGGGAGAGAAGGTTGAGTACTTGCTGGTTGTGTGTTTTGTGTGTGTGTTCGTGTGCGGCGGTGGGTAGAATATAATGTGGGTTATCTATTCGCTGTGATATATAGTGTATACAAACGACATTGGGGCATGTGTGTGTCCCTATCTCTCTGTGTGTATATAAGCAGAAAGTAGGCAGGCGTGTGTGTGTGTGTGTGTGTGTGTGTGTGTGTGTGTGTGTTAGGGGTTGACGACCTTACGGGGAACAGGAAGCCCATCACCCTGCAGAGGAGCAGCAGCCCCAGGAAGTCTGCAAAGAGAGAGGCTCATTTTTTTACACAAATACAAAGCAAAGAGATATGTAAATATGATCAAATTAGTTCAACCAGCAATCAGAATACTCCAAATTTTGCAATAGAACACGGCGCGCACTACACACCCGGCACACCACCTCCACCACAACAGCAGTCACCACAGAGCATTGTGCACGTTGTAGGCTCACCCCCACGATAAAGCTATGCACATGCTAGTGCGGAGGACTCCATGTTCAGCCCTCCGACACCTGGATCAACAGCAGTCCTCAGGCATGTCGAGAGAGCAGAGGAGCTGCTCCTGGAATGAGAGGACTGTATTGTTTCCCCAAGTGGGGTTGCGTGTGCATGGGCTTATGTCGTGATGTGTGTCTGCACTCTCGTAAGCGTGCCCGTGTTGCACCTCAATGAAGAGAATGTCTCATGATCTTTAGCCTGACTAATTTGGGGTTTTCTTTCAGAAATCAATCTGCGTGCGTGTGACTGGGGACGCAAATAAAACGACGTCATTACAATCTATTCAGGCTTGGGTGTTTTCCATGCCATGTGTGCATTACAAGTGTAGGTGACTCACCGGCCGCTGTGCATGAGATGCGAGTAACTCGTGTGTAGGAGAGCTGGAAGCGCCTGCCGTGGTGGTATGTCAATAGGGATACATAGACGGTGCGTACTGGAGGCGCCTTCGTTTTTTTTGTTTTGTCTCTTTTCTTTTTTTCTCTTAGTGGGTAGTAGATGTACGAGTTCACTTTTGCGTCATCACCATTAATTGCCATTTCCTCTAGATGCTATTTTCTTGTGAGAATCTCACCGGAACGGCGGTGGTGGGAGTGGGGATGCTGTCGGGATAGTTCATGCAGTTTTGTTCCAACGTGTGATCTTACATCGCCATCTGTGGCGCCTTGCTGCAACCTCACTCGTGAACGGATAGGCGTCAGATGTTTTCCCGGAGCCCAGTGAAGGCGATCAAAAACCAGGCTGACACCCCGGTGTGCACAAACAGCCCAGTTCCCCCCTAGACTACCCTCCTAGTCTCAGGGTCGAAACAGCGGGACATTCTCTCAACGGCTTGCCAGAGAAGAGGCCGGACCAGAAGACAAATAAAGAGAGGTGGGGAGTGCCTGGGGAGGTCTGTTTGGTGTGAAAGCCTGCCGGGGCTCAACCAGGAATGTGGAGTTATGAAATTGAGATATTTGATTATTTGATATCCAAAGTATGTTATCTTATTAATGCGAGTTCTCTCTCTCTCTCTCTCTCTCTCTCTCTCTCTCTCTCTCTCTCTCTCTCTCTCCTCTCTCTCTCTCTCTCTCTCTCTCTCTCTCTCTCTCTCTCTCTCTCTCTCTCTCTCAGTGGGTGTCGGGGCTTTGGACCTCGACGGGGACACCCGACCCTCGGCTCTGAGGATGAGCCACACGGCCTCGTTGAAGAGGGGGGGCAGCCTGCGTACGCCACGTCCCAGCAGTGAGTCTCTTGTTTCAGAACTTGTGTTTGGGTATAAAAATGCCCTGTGCTGCACAGCGGGCATACACAGTATACTGTATAGAATGTATTTTTCTTAAAAAGTGGTCTGTCTGTGTGTGCCCTTTTGCGTGCCACAGCCTGGCGTTTTGAGACCCCCCAGCAGGTGCAGTTTGTGGAGAAGCTGTCGGACGTGGTCGTCGGTCAGCTGCCTAACTTCTGGAAGCTCTGGATCTCCTACGTCAACGGGAGCTCTTCAGCGAGGTCAGGCCCAGCGTCTTTATTCATGCTAAGAAATCCATGCCAGACTCAACCAATGGGAAAGCAATGAATGAATGAGTGAATTAAATATTTAGTCAGTATATGATGAATGGACGATCAGTATGTTCAATGAGACACTCTATTCAACGCTCAAGCCAAGTGTGAGGATTGAAGACGATGGGCAGTCTACCTTGCAAGCTACAAGGCACTACCAGACTCCTTAACCCAACCCATTCTGTCATGTAATTGGAGACCAAAGGCTCATGCAGCTTATGAAAGTTCATCATGGAACCGTTTCATGTAGTTATTCCGTTAACATCATCACACGCTGATAATGTGGCAAACCTGTCTGGAATGAATCAATGGTAGTTGCAGGGTGTCCGCGCATCCTTAAAAAGTCTTAAAAAGTCTTAAATTCATGTTTCTAAATTTAAGGCCTTAATAGGTCTTAAATTCGTTACAAATGTCATATGCTGGTCTTAAATACTGTAACTCAAGGTCTTAATTTTTTAATTTTTCTCGAGTGACTTTTCAGGAAAGACATGTAGAGAGGCTTCTTTCTTGCTAGCTGCATATATAAACGATTATCTATGTGCTTGCTAGCTAGTCTGCGACAATTGGTAGGTCCAAATTCAAGGACAGTTGGCTGGAAGACATCAGTTTCCGAAGTTGGCTCGCGTCTGTTGCCAACCCCCACCATCGCGTGTTTTAGGTCTTCAATTTCATTCAAGGTGGCATTAAAAAGGTCTTAAAAAGTCTTACATTTGACTTGCTGAAACCTGCACATACCCTGGGTAGTTGTTTCCATCCTGCTATGACCTATACTTTTCATATTGGGATCCTATTCACACCCTGAAACTGCAGACCGGAGAGAAGTCTGGCCAAGTGGAGAGGTCCAAGAAGAATGCCCGGCAGAGACAGAATGATTTTAAGGTGTGTTGCACTTTGCATATTATTCATTCCCAAAGCATGTTCAGATTATCTCTGCATCACCTGTTTCTATAACAAACACAACCTAATGTGTGTGTGTGTGTGTGTGTGTGTGTGTGTGTGTGTGTGTGTGTGTGTGTGTGTGTGTGTGTGTGTGTGTGTGTGTGTGTGTGTGTGTGTGTGTGTGTGTGTGTGTGTGTGTGTGTGTGCAGAAAATGATAGAGGAGCTGACCCACCGGCTGGTGAAGCTAGTGCGGGGGGCCCTCCTGCCGGCCACGCTTCCCCCGGGGGAGCTGGGTCTCTACGGGGGCTGGGAGAACAAGACGGAGCTCACGGGCCTCTGGGTGACGCAGGTCATCCACACCGTCAGGTACGGCACCACCACCACTGCGTGGAAACTGACATGAGTTTGCTTTTCTGTTTCCAATTGACCTCATCGATCCCGGCAATGTTTCGATATATATGTATATATATTTTTCAAAATGAACCGTTTTTTGCGATTGTTCGAAATTGACATTAAAGGGTAGGTAAGTCTTTTTTAAGCTGGAGAACTTCTGCCTATGAGGAAATAAGTTACTTACAAAGCAGTCGTTTTTCATGCAGTCTTTTTCCTTACAGTCATAAAGGTTATAGATCAACTGAAACATTGGGTGCCATAGGAACAGATGAGCTTGAGCTTCTTGAATTCAAACAGGATTTCCCCCCATTATTAAAACATTACTTAAGATTTTATCAAAATAACTCTCAAAGGTTCACCAAGACCCACTAATTCAGTTTTCTCCTGAATTAAGTGATTATGGGGCTTTAGATTTAGCCATTTCTCTGACTATGGCTGAATGAACCATCACTCACTCACTCACTCACTCACTCACTCACTCACTCACTCACTCACTCACTCACTCACTCACTCACTCACTCACTCACTCACTCACTCACTCACTCACTCACTCACTCACTCACTCACTCACTCACTCACTCACTCACTCACTCACTCACTCACTCACCCACCCACCAACTTCTTCTCCCCCCAGGTGTTGCCATGATGCTCTAGCCACACTGGAGATCCCCAATGACCTGTTGCAGGTGATCCAGGACCTGCTGCTGGACCTGAGAGTGCACTGCCTGCTGGTCAGCCTGCAGCACACCACCGAGGGTGAGGGCCGCCTCACCTACATAGGATACTTGATCATTTGTTCCTCAGCGCCTGGTTGCTTACAGAACTATTGGTTGATTAAAGAGTTAATAATAAAAGTGAATGGTTAATATAATATTATAGAAAATGAGTTAACCTCATGTCGAGAAGGCTATTGTTTTTTTGTATCACAGTGATATAGGGTTGTACATGTGTTACGCATGTATGTGCCACTGTGCTTATAAAAATGTAAAATCTAACCACGTTTATTGTTAGGAAACTTTATCCATGACTTCAAAGGGAAGTTGATCAGATGGTCTTGTTTTTCCCCTCTTCAGATGTGAAGAAGCTTGCTGAGAAAGAGGACTGGGTGGTTGATAATGAGGGACTCACCAGTCTGGTAAGGTCACTCCACCACAACAGACAACCTGTTGTTTGATGTAGAGGGAACCCTGATAACCAGAGAATACATTAGAATAAGACCTGTTGTTCTTACTAACTGAATGACTTAATAATGCCTTTGTCATCACATCATGATAAGTTGTCTCCATTGTTTTGATTATCTAAAGAATTTAGATAATCTTGATTTATTTAGATGTTAGTTTTGTGCTGCATTTCTTTGAAATTAGTACTTGATTGTGTAGCATCTGCAGTAGCTGCTATCATTGCTGTACACAGGGAATTGGTTAGCCTAACCATTGTTAGTACTTGTACTTTGTTCTATGAACATCTTTACTGTACTGACAGTGTTTCACTTCTAGTACTTATTATAAGTACTTCATAATTCAAACAACAATTCATAATTCATACATTTTATTGTAAAGTTACTACTAATAATGAAATCTTACAAACACATTTAAGCTTAACCACTGTGGCTACTTTATAGGTCATACCCTTTTTTTTTAATGTATTTATGAAAATGACTATCGAGTCTTCTCAAAACTAAAAAAACCGGCAAAGTAAAAGCCATTGACTTTACATTGCATGTGCATAGCCTTCCAATATAATATCCCAGAGCAAACACAATCACTATAGGCCAAGACATTTCTTTATATTAAACAGTTTGTTTTGTGTGGAAACAGAAAGAGTAACGTTTGTTCTTAATTATGACTCCAGACCTAACACAGATAAATGCTTTGCTGTTTCTGTTCATCCGTGGTATATTGATAGCTAGACGTTATTAATGTCCTCTCTGTTGATGTTCTTTGTGCCTTCTGTCCTGTGCAGCCTGCCCAGTTTGAGCAGTGCATGGTCCAGATGCTACAGTCACTCAAAGAGCCCATGGAAACCAAACCTGGGGAGATCAACGTAAGATTACCACACATGGTTCGGAGTATCTTATCAACTAATCATCCTGTCTTCATCATGTTCATCCTCACACCGCCATAAGCAACTGCTCTCTATTTAATGATGTTTAAGAGAGATTCAAAATCTTTGAAGCAAGTAGAAAATACCCAATGGCTGGGTGGAGCCCAAGTCACTTTTTAAACTGAAGCATCCATCCGACTGTGGAACTGTGTTTGTGTCTCCTGTAGGTTCTCCAGCTGGACCTGGCCCAGGACCGTGCATCAGAGCTGTGCGTGGTCATCATGAAGGTAGGCCGTACGCCCCCCCCCTCCGCCTAGCCATGCATACAAGGCATGCCGTCCGGTTCATGCATCACCTATGTTAAACAGAGCTGCCTGCCCCCCCGCGGCCCGCACGTAGGCAGCTCTCAGGCTTGCCCTATTACGATTGGAGCACAAGCCATAGTCTTTTTAAGGGGATTCCGATTAAAAGACCTACCCGCGCCCGATGATTAATACAAAGGCGAGGCAAAAATTGGTCTCATTAATTCATGAGTTGGGGTTGAAAACTAAAGATGCGATCTTTTATGAGGACGTCTTTCCATTCAAATGACTAATGCGTCCCATGTGTGAAATTCAGGCCTTCATCAGCTGCATGGAGCAGCTGAGTATGAAGACGGACAGCGACAGTTCCCAGTGAGTTCCCCCCTGTGTATATCCCTGACTGTATTCACCTGTACATTTGAATGCAGTAGAATCACAAGCATGACAATCAAAATAAATCTGCACTCGTGTGTGTGTGTGTGTGTGTGTGTGTGTGTGTGTGTGTGTGTGTGTGTGTGTGTGTGTGTACTATCAGCATGTCGGTGGACCTCGCCTCTCCGAACACCTTCAGCAGCGCTCGGGGGGAATTCAGTCCCACTCCGGTGAGTTTCCGGGGGTTCCTCAAAGGTGTGCTTTTCGTTTGTGTTTGCTGGTCGTTAGCATTTTGTGTAATCGCCGTTCGCCGCTGAGGCTGAGAGGAGGGCGATGGAGGAAGGTGGGGGAGGGGTGGAGGGAACATCGGGGCACATGGTGTTTCTGGTAAGGGGAAGTCAGTGGAGGTGGGGGTTTCCCGTGGTCTCGTATTCGAGCAGGGGGATGACAGCGCCAGCCGGGCCGTGTTGTGAAGGTCTGAGACTCAGAGGGCACACCATGATTCCTCACCTCACCTCCTTCCCTTTTTATATTCAACCTTTGTATGAGGGCTGTCTCTGACAAGCAATTTCGTTTGTCAACTGAAAGCTATTCACCCACACTATGAGGTCCACCATGAGTCATAAGCTTGGTGTTTTATTATGAATTATTTATGTTTATTTTGTTTCTATGCATTTTTATATCTAATATTTGGATGTCAGAAATACCCCTAAACTGTAATCTAATAAACTGCCCAATCCTCTACAAGTAGGCCCAGGGTTATGGCGTACAGCAGCGGTTTATTTGGTGCTGACTAAGAAAATCTGCCAGAGTCCACAGATTTTCACAGATCTTAGGTCAGTTTTAATATACTTTATACTGTCTAAGGGCGTTGCACCCACTGTTAGGGCAATTTTAAAAAAAGAGACCTATGGGGTTGAACTGCGTTTTTAGTTTGGCTTTTGTTAGGCATAGGGTACTTTGCAATCTGCCTATTGTGTAGCAGTATGGAACAAGCGATGGCTTTATAGAGAGGGGGCTGCTGCATGGCCCCTGGACGCACGGGACACATACCAGTGATTATGTATTTCATTCCCCGCATCAAATCGCTGTAAATCAAAGCGTGAATATGTGTTGAATATCTCTGATTACCGTAACTCTTAATAAAAAGAACAAATCGTGATTTTTGAAATGTGTGACGACACAAAATTATTAGATATGCTGCTATACATTTCACTTTCAGTTTGGATATCTGGCATACCTCCTGGCGTGCATCCATTATTGAGACTTAGTAGACTACGAGGGGTCAGGCCAAGATTATTGGGACTAATCAGTAAACTAGGGGTCAGCCCTAGTTTGTTGAGTAAGCATGTCAATGTCACTGTAGTCTCAGCTCTCTAGCCCATCTGATTGTATTTCTCTCTCTGTCTGTCTGGCTGTCTGTCTAGGCCTATATAAAACCTATTTATCAAAATAGATTTTGTGTTTATACTGTATATATATACAGTATATATATATTATATATGTGCTGTCAGTTTAACGCGTTATTAACGGCGTTCATTTTTTTATCACGCGATTAACGCTCTCTTGGCAAACGTTGTAGTTTTTTCACCTGCTAGGATACGGAGCGGGAGCAAGGATAAGATAGCAAGGATACGGAGCGGGCGAAAAACTCCTTCTAAAGTGTGTGTTTGTTTGTTTGTGTATCACTCTGTTCGAGTCTGCACGAGAGTTCAATGTTGTCATTAGCTGTTACGTCTTTCTGACCAATCATAGTTCAAGGCCCACCTGGGCTGTACCACTTCGGGAGGGGCCGCTCAGTTACTCCCCTCTAAACAAAATCGACTTGGTTGCGACCAGTGGCGGTTTTAGGCCGTTTTTAGGGGGGCTTCAGCCCCCCCAAAATCAATCCCAGCCCCTTCGAAGAGTGAATGAAGAGGACATTTTTACCATTTCCAATGATACCAAAATTATGTTTGTACTCCAAATAGAACCCGAGATATGTCCTAATTAATAGGACCAGACTGATGCATTTAAATTCACAATACCCAAAATTTTCTTCCGGGGGAGCATGCCCCCGGACCCCCCTACAGTTACGCCACCCTCTGGGGGCTGAGCTGGGCCCTGGTTGCGACGTTAACAGTTTCAGTGTTGCGTCTGTTGAGTGAATGAGAGGTTGCAGGCGCACAGCTCAGGCTGCCGGACGGCGCTGCAAGGAACTTTTATAAACGCAATATTGTTATCCCGCAGTAATCAGCCCGACAGCCCCGAAACGTTAACGGCCCAGCGGGAATTCTCCCGACTCTCCCGATTACCAATCTGCCATCGCGCGTGTGCGTGCGTTTAGGAGTTATTCGATAGCCTGGTAATACGTACTGTAGGAATATTCATACTGGTAGGAATATTCATTCTAGTTCAAATAATAAGGTGAAAGTATTTCCCATCTTGCTGAAAGTTCAGTGATTGAAACAAATAAAAGCCTGGGCTATTGAAGTTTTACGGTAGGCCTACCACTGTCATGCACCTACCCGATGTCAAGTGGACCGGGTTGAATTCAATGCGGGTCTCTCTTCTTACTGCCCTTCTCAACACTCTCTGATCTCACTAAAAGGCTAGCAGCACGAAATCAAGGGATATTTAGAATAGAAAAATGTGTGATTAATCGCGAGTTAACTATAACATGCGTTTAAATATTTTAATCGCTTGACAGCACTAATATATATGTATTTCCTTATTTTTGAAAGAAAAGCACTGTTTTTTTAAACAGTGCTTTAAACATAATCTAAGTTTTTAAACTAATCTATACATTGCTAATGTGGTAAATGACTATTCTAGCTGCAAATTGTCAGTTTTTTGGTGCAATATCTACATAGGTGTCTAGAGGCCCATTTTTCCAGCAACTATCCACTCCAGTGTTCTAATGGTACCAATGTGTTTTGCTTCATTGGGTCAGGAAGGCTAATGGATGATTTTGTGCAATTTATGTTAGCCACAGCTGAAAACAGTTTAGCTGGTTTGAGAAGCTATAACTGACCTTCCTTTGAGCAGGTTGAGTATCTGGAGCATCACATTTGTGGGGACGATTAAACGCTCAAAATGGCCAGAAAAAGAGAACTTTCATGTGAAACTCGACAGTCTATTCTTGTTCTTAGAAATGAAGGCTATTACATGCGAGAAATTGTGTGTACTACTCCCTTCAGAGAACAGCACAAACAGACTCTAACCAGAGTAGAAAGAGAAGTGGGAGGCCCCGCTGCACAGCTGAGCAAGAAGATAAGTACATTAAAGTCTCTAGTTTGAGAAATAGATGCCTCACAGGTCCTCAACTGGCAGCTTCATTAAATAGTACCCGCAAAACGCCAGTGTCAACATCTACAGTGAAGAGGCGACTCGACTCGGGATGCTGGCCTTCAGGGCAGTGTGGGCAAAGAAGAAAAGCCATATCTGAGACTGTGCCAATAAAAAGAAAAAGATATTAATATTGGGCCAAAAAGAACACAGACATTGGACAGAGGAAGATTGGAAAAAAAGTGTTTATGGACGGACGAATTGAAAGTTTGAGGTGTTTTGGATCACCACAGAAGAACATTTTTGTGAGACGCAGAACAACTTGAAAGGATGCTGGAAGAGTGCCTGATGCCATCTGTCAAGCATGGTGGGGGTAACGTTGATGGTCTGGGGTTGCTTTGGTGCTGGTTGATAAGGTGGGAGATTTGTTCAGGGTTTAAAGGGATTCTGAATAAGGAAGGCTATCACTCCCATTTTGCAACGCCATGGCCCATACCCTGTTGGACAGCGCTTTGATTGGAGCCAATCTTCATATCCTACAACAGGACCAATGACCCAAAGGCACACCTCCAAGTTGTGCAAGAACTATTAAAGAAGAAGCAGGCAGCTGGTATTCTGTAATGGAGTGGCCAGCGCAGTCAAAACCAGATCTAAACCCCATTAGAGCTGTTGTGGGAGCAGCTTGAGCGTATGGTACGAAGAAGAGGGGCCATGCCAGCCAATTCAACTTGTGGGAGGGGCTTCTAGGAAGCGTGGGGTGAAATTTCTCCTGATTACCTTAACAATTAACAGCTAGAATGCCCAAGGTCTGCAATGCCTGTAATTGCTGCAAATGGAGGATCTTGACGAAAAGCAAAAGTATGAAGGAAAAAAACATTATTTCAAAATAAAAATCATTATTTTCTTACCTTGTCAATGTCTTGACTATATTTTTCTATTCATTTTACAACTCGTGGTGGTAAATAAAGTGTGGAACTTTTTCATGGAAAACACAAAATTTTCTTGGGGTGACCCACAACTTTTGGAACGGTAACTGTATATATATATTTATTACTCGGCTCTATTGAATGTGCTGCTCTCTGATTGGTTCAGGCTGCGTTCTGCCCGTCGTGTTATTTTCTGTATTAACGGACCGGTTCGTCATGTATAACAGGACCGTTGGCTAGGGACAGCGTCTTTTACCGCGCTACTTTACTTTACCTTTTTACCGACGAATTCCTTGTCGCTGCTGAAGTCATTGTGGGTTTTTATTATTGTTTATTATTTATTTCACTCGTAAAGCCGTGTAATAAGCGGGGGGTTCCATACAACCTGTCTGGGTTTATTTCTCCATAACAACCTCCGAACTATACATTATCCCTTATATATATATATATATATATAATATATATATATAAACTTATTTATCAAAATAGATTTTGTATGATGTATATTGAATCATCTTCCCTTCTTGTCTATGTGTGTGTAGGAGCAGCGTCTGCTGATCATCCTCAGCAACTGCCAGTACCTGGAGAAACACACCTTTATCAACCTTGCCGAGCACTTTGAGAAGCATGGATTCACAGGCACAGAGAAGATCACGCGGGTGAGGGATGAATCGATTGGGTTGAGTTGACCGCAAATTACCTTGAGTCTTTCGTCTTGTACAGCGAAAGAAATGGATATAAAATGACTTTGCGGTGATGACTGTAGGTTTCACCCGCTGTTTGCGTTTGGAGCTTGTGGTGCGACCGGTGCTTTGTGGAAATCACTTTGGTTCAGATTGGTGGGAAATGCTCTGTGTGACGCTGCATGTTTGTTGCCAACGATATGGCATCGCTCTGCCCAGCAAGGGCATAAATATTAGTCATGTAAGTCACATTGAGCTAAAGGTCAGTTGAATCTCATTTCCGCTAATCTTCAACTCCCATTTCTCTTCTCTCAAAACACACTCGTTGACACTGCACGTACGCAAACACACACACTCAAACACTATGACTAATGGGTGATGAATCGCACAGCAAAAGTGAGAGTGTCTGTTTTGCCTTCTGGTAAAAGCTTATTTGAAAGTATTTATTTTATTTTATACCTTAGCATTGATTGATAACAACAAAGGGTGTGAAATATATCCACCAGTTGTTTTCCTTGACAACGAGAGAAACAAGATGTGGAATTTGGCCTGATTCATATCGTAACTAATATCTAGTCATTGAATGGTGCTGCGGACAAAATGCAAATTAAACTCACAGAGTTGGTCCTTGAATATATTTGATGGTCACGTGAATAATAGTATCCGGATGCAGTTTTATCGAATTTCCTTATTTTTTTATTACTAACAATAAGTTTTATCCACTCCACGCCTTCCTAAGGCTGCAGTTCAAGTCCTGCAACTATGGAGATATCCTTTTAATTTCATTCCTTGCTCTGCTGCAACATTCACAATCAGTGGTTCATCACGATGTTTTTAGGTTCCCTCCCACACTTCTAGATGGCCGCCTCAAGCGCGT
>OLKM01005492.1:0-16984 GCA_900291075.1 Melanogrammus aeglefinus | reverse complement strand
CGCTGGTGAACTTTGGTAGACAAGTCAGGCTTGTTCGCAAAAACTCTAATCGTTTACCGTTAGCTGCCATTCTCCATCAACCAAACATACAACGAAACTGGAGTTTTCAGGTTTTATAGATCCACAGGAAAAGATGAATGAAAGGTAGGGGTGTTTGGGGTGGAAGACGAAACAGCTGGAACACAACCAGAAATTCGGACTGCAATTTTCCGTATCTGCCGCCAACCGCCACGATGACAGGAAGTATCCACTACGCTACAATGACGTAATTCCGTTTTTTGTGTAAATGGTCTATTCTCTGACCTCCAATCTGCTCCCACTCTGGTTAGTCAATGGTGGGTTAGAGTTAGCTAAAAATGGCAATCAGTTAAAGTACGTTACTGTAGGATTAGAATTACTCAAGAGAAGTAAAAGTACTCGTAAAATAATTACCTCAAGTAAGAGGTAAAAAGGTATGCAGTGAAAAGACTACTCAAGTACTTTTCAAGATACTGAGTTTCTCAGATTTATTTGTTAAATAACGGAGCAACACAAACGGTAACAAAAAAGAAACCAACAAAAAGTAAAAAACAGCAATGTTCAAATAAATCTTTTTAAATAAAATAAATAAGGTCTTAACATAAAATGTATACCCTTGAACTAAAAAAATAATAAATAAATCTGGTCAAAATTAAATTACACCAAACCTTTAAATAAAAATTATGATAAATTAGGTTTTGATCCAAAAATCATATTAATTAAAACCAAATTACACAAGTGTTAACTATATAACTAACTAATAATAACCTTTGAAATGTATTTTGCCATAAACAATTAAACCAATTCCTTGAGATGTCTGATTGTGAGTTTGATGTCTTGTGTGATTGTCATGTGGATGAGTTTATGTCTGTGTGATTGTGTGTGTAGTTTGTGTCTGTGTAGTAAGTTTGGTGGGAGTTTGTGTCTGTGGAATGTGTGTGTTTGGTTAGTGTGCGAAAAGTTGTGACTTATCTCTATACAGTTTTGATGAGAATTGTGGCTTGTTAAAGCTGTTGAGTTGACAGCTGAGCTGTGTTATAGGTTTGTGTGAGAGCTTTGCTAGTTAGTTTTTGCATCTTCCTTCCCAAAGAATCACCCTGTGGACTGTTGCTTCCCACAGCAGTTGGGTCTCAGATTCTTTGCAGTTAATTTGTGACTCTCATATACTGTGGACGGAGCCCTGCATGCTAAAGGAGCATTAAAACACCTATAACTGTTAACTATATAATAACTATAATTAATAACTGTTGCAATTATTTTGCACAATGAACATTTTAAACCACATTCCTTAGGCTTGTCTGATTGTGTGTGTGAGTGTGTGTATTAACACATTGACAACAAATATAATATTATTGAAATGCTATGGGGCATGCAGTGCTATATAAGGGGATAATGTATAGAAACGCCGTTCATTATCGGGTAATAGCCCAGGTCAGCAGAGAAATGTCTGCCAAAGATTTGTGGACGTCGCTTAGCAAACGAGTAGCGCTGGGTTTGCTAAGCGACTTGGACGTCCTTTGCAGACTATTTCTTTGCTGAATCAAATTAATTTCGTCGTCCGTACATTATCGAAATAAACCCTTTCAGGGCGAACCGGACACCATCCCACTTCGCGTCGGGTTGTTCCGCGTTCGGCCCTGTCGGGGCTTATTTCGCCGGATAATGATGGCCTTCTATACATATGATATCCCTTACTTAATTACTTACTCAAAGTCAAAACATACTTTGTTATGTGAGACCAAGCCAGGGTGTGGTTTGTTCATCCTCAGAATCTGCAGGGTTTATCCAATTTTCAGCGAATCACTTCCGACTAAAATGTTTAAAAAATGCGCAACACTGGTTTTGAGCCCTGATGACCAGCCTTGTCATTGTGACTCAAGTGGCGTGCAGTTGATTTTGCAAGTAGAATTGGTCATGCTTTTTTATTGGTTAAAAAATATGGACGTGATAGAAATAGATCTCGTCTTGTAATAAAGAAAAGGCAGACAGAAAAAAGAAGTTAGACGACCGTCACGGACAGTGGGGATTTGGGTTTGGAAACTCTGGTGGGGCCATGCAGGAAAATCGCAATCCAGAAAATACCACATTATTATACATCACAGCACAAAACAGAAGTAGCAGTGACAGGGGGACCAAAATTGCAGCTGAATAATGGCCATCACTCAAACGCCGGGGAAATTCTTTGGGGGAGAAACGGAAAAACCCAAAAAATATTTTTATTTAGAGCTTAGTAGAGCAATAGCACCACCCCCACCAACTTCCGGCCGCATCTCACAGATCCTCCCACACCTATCAAAAAATCAAAGAAAATAAGCAACAAATAAAAAACACATTCTCCACATAGAACAAGAAATAAACTCAACACGATTCATCATTTTCAATGAATAAACGAATCCATTTGATTGTTATTTAGCTGTAACTGTAAACAGTAACTACGTAGCTAGCTAGCTAAGATTCTGATCGGCTCCCGCCCGCCTACAAACCCACCCCTTCCTACACATCAGCCAAATGAGAAGAGCTTGGGGCCCAAAACATTCTGATGGACCCCACAGCCGAAAAACAGAAGCGGCCCGCTGTGCCGGCGCCTTGCCTCTGCCGCCAACAGCTCCACAGTTCTCTCTACCACTGCAGCAGAACAGGAGGCCATCTCAGCGGGGCCCCACCGAGCGGAACAGACGAGACAGAGCAACAAAAACTATTTCACACCACAACTACACAACGACAAAAAAGTAAAGACAATTGTGTCCATTCAAATTAAAACTGCGGACATTGGTAATTAATTATTTACAAATTAGTGTAATTAACTATCTGCCAATGACATTTGGAAAAAAAAAAGAAACAGGTACAATCGTGCCCTGCACGGCACGTCGCTCGTCCTCGGAGGCCGTCGCCCCACTCCGGCCCCTCATGCAAAAGCGCCACTGGGGCACGTCAGCCCAAACTGGAACGGCGTAAAAGTACCTTCTTTCTTTCAAATATATACTCAAATAAAGTTAAAAGTATCTTGCATAAAACTACTCCAAAAAATTACAATTTATCCAAAAAGTTACTCAAGCTATCTGTAACGGCCAAAGTAATGTAGCGCGTTTCCTACCCACCTCTGGTGCTTAAGTATCAAGTAGGGTGGGCCGGTGTGACGTTTAGCTCCGCCCTCCTCATTCTGTCTAGAGTGCTGCCATCTGTGCTGGAGTAGTATAATTGCAGCTTGTGGCTAGGATCTGCTTTCCTAGTGGCAGATGTGAGCGAGCCTATTGCACTGCTGTAGCTCCTGTTTCCTACGTGGCTCAGATAGAGGTAATTAGCAGCTTGTGTTATGAATCCTTGCTATCTAGTGCTATGGTGGGGATGCTAGTATGTGTTCGATCCTGACAGCGGTTCCTAGTGCTATGCGGGGCAGTTTACGTGCTAAGTATACATAAAGGACTAGTCCAACCCTTTACCAAATAAAGTCAGTTAAAGCCGATCCTGACTCGGCAGACTTTTTCCAAAAGAACACAAGCATAAACGGTTAAGTTAACGTTATATGGTTTGGCAGTGGAGGGACCATATGAGTTTACGGTTTTTGAAAAAAAAAATACTGTTTATTGGTGGCCAGTATGAGGTGGATTTTGTCACGGTTTCTAGGCCAGTTTGCCGAAACCCAGTGACCGACTCCACTTGGCCACTCCATTTGCCGGAATCCCAGTTGCCGACTGGCTATGTGAAAAATAGGTGAAATCACATCCCAAAAACCCCACACATGTACGTCAGTGGAAGATGCGATCGTATTAATTTATTGCCGCACCAATACGGAACATTAATATTTTTAATTACCGAGTTATAAAAAACTACAGAACACTACATTTACAATCGGAACATATTTATGTACATTTTTAAATACTTTAAATGAAACTGAACATCGTTACAACTCTATTAAATTAAAATATTAATCGTAGGCAAACAAAAAAAGTTGAATAATGATAAATTAAAGCAGTATGCCAGAAAAGGTTCACACATTTAGGGCATGTGTTAAGGTTGTTATTAGTTTTGTTTTGTGTTATTTAAACAAATGTGGTATTATATAATGATGTACTGTATTTATTTCTAAGTTTAATTTTTTGGCGCTTTGGTTTTTCTTATTATTGACGGCAATGTGGGTTTTTCGTGTGCCGACTAGGCTATGTGATACAACCATTCACATAGCCAGTCGGCAAACTGGGATTCGGCAAACTGGGTTTCGGCAAACTGGCCTAGAACCCCGGAGCCGTTGGATGAAGGTATGTAGGCCTAGCATATTTATTGAGGATGGTTTGTTAGTTGAAATAAGCTAGGGCTACCTTAATTACCAGAATTAATAAATTCACATTGCCTTCAGACCTTGCAAGGTGCCACCACAAGATCCCAGGCCAACACCACCATAAATAGAACCAGCAGTGGCAACCCCTTCTGGTCCGATTCATCCCCACCCCCGGCAATGAAAGCGGAGAATTTTGAGACCTACAACAGGTCCTCATGGAGAATGAGATTATCCGCGTCGAAAAAGAGACATTTAAATTAGAGGCAGAGAAAAAAAAAATAGAATTAGAGCAAATTAAATTAAGGCTCCAAATACAGTTGCTCCAGCAGCAAATTAGGCCCCAAACAATTATTTTTGAAGACAAACCATCCTATACAAACATTTAAATAAATATTTTCTAAGTCAGAGTTAGGATCATTGTTTTATTATAGGCCTTTTTTTCTTACTGTGTTTTAATATTTTACTTTTTACTGATAAAATGAAGATGCTGTTGGACACCGAAATAAATATTTTTTTTCTTTCATTCATCAATTGGGTTAATGCATAACAATAAAACACTGTAAACGAATGGAAGTAAAAAATGTATTTTTAATGTCTGGCTTACAACAAACAGCCATTTAGACGGAAATGGTTCTCTTTGACAGAAGCAATGCATTGAACCTCATCAAATGACAAGGAGCTAATTGAGTGTTCGAGTATAGGTAGGAGAGATCTGTGTTGAAATAAATAAGAAGACTGTCACCGGATTACAGTGCATGTCGGCCTGTATAAAACATCCTGTTGGCGACTCTGTGGGTTGGTCGCACCGGGAATCGCGAGGTTGTTGGGGAAAGGTTTTATTGCCGTTTTTGCCAACTTGTTTGTTGTTATTAAAGTTAAGTGGGAGATAACAGGAGTAATTGCAAGGTCTTTATGGTTGTGTGTGTTCTATAAAACATGTTTAGTTTCATTGTTTTTGACACGATCACTGACGTCCGTTGGTCAGGTGTGCTGTGTTCCTGTCATGTTTTTTGGTGTTCAAATAAAAGGCAGCTCTCGGAGTCGCCGGTATCATGGGGGCACGAGAGTTTTGCAAATCACTTGCGTAAACGCTGGGCTCCTGTCTCGTCCTTCCCCACACCTGCTCGCCACAATATATACATAATTATAAAACTATTCACAATGAGTAATTAGAAATACGAGTCAAAGACTAAAATCGCCAGCCGATGTCTCAATGCAGGCCAAGATGGACTTGACGCACTTGTTCTTCCCTCGGGAACTGACCGGTGGCTAATGGTGTCTGGGGAGAGTGATTCTCTTGGAGATGCATATGTTGTGCAGAACTGTGCACGCAGCTATAAGTGCAGTGCAGACCCGTTCTGGGTGCATCCGCATCTCCCCATGAAGGCAGTGAAACCTAAGGCCTATGGCACGATGAAATTTTATGATATTATTTTAAAGGGAAGGCATATTAACTAATATGTTTACCTGCGTTGAGAACCCCGAAATTCCTCAACAACTGACCTAGTTGCGGGTGTGTATGGTTATATCTCCGTTCTTGGTCAGTTGTTGGAGCCATTAGCGGGGTCATCAGACACCGTTTCAGTGGGTATCCACTGTCCCAGAGGGAGCAGCCCGTGGCACCTTATTGAAAATTACTTTGAATTAGCAGTTGAAGCTCAAATTGTTTTAGCTGCAAAGTACGCCTACAAGGCCAAGCACATTTGAATACAGAATTTAAAACAATGTTTCAGTGTAGCCGATTAGAAAAACACTGTAGCCTACCTTCCTTCCTCGAAGTCCTGAAACAACGCACTCTCCCGGAGGATGGGGAATCGTGGGTGGATCCAGGCCATCTCGCCACCAAATTAATGATGTCATAATTTGCGTCACAAGCTATTTGTACGTTGATGGGAATGGTAAACCCTTTCGTTAACGAACAAGATACTCATTTCTCAGATGGGGCTGAGATCTGCACATGGGTTCCGTCTATGCAGCCCACGATCCAGAATACCGGACGCTGCGGAACCGGTTGCTTTCATCGCGCCGCCTTCTCGTCGTCGGCGCGTACATAACGAGCGATGCGCGGCTCAACGCCAGAGAAACCCTCGGAGAAACCCGACAGGCGGTCGACCTATGAACCCCTAACCATGGTCCGCGGACTGTTATTTTGAAATGCCCCGTTTGCGAAGAAACGAAGCGCAATAAGCAGTTGTAGCGCTGCATTGCGGTCCGACACAAACTGTAAATCCGGTGACAGTTCTAATAATTCAAACGGATCTCTTCCTACAGAATCGAAACCTCTCAATTAAGCTCCTTCGTCATTAATAAATGTCCAATGGATGCTTCTGTCCCTAAATTACTCTTCCGTCGAAATATGCTCGCTTGTTGTACCAGCCCTATGTATTAAACGTGGCCATAGGTAGCGCTGGATGGAGTGAATGATATAATGCAATGGAAACAGCAGAAGAAATTTCGACTCTACGGCCTCCCCCTGACCCAGGCATAGGATATTACGCCCTGGTCTTAAGTGAAAAGAACGCTAAGCCCAGTTGTGCAACCGGCGTAACGTAACAGTTAGGTCGGACCTTAAGAACGCCAAGTTAACGACCAGGCGTAGTTAAGAACCCAGCTATACGCTCCGCAGATGGTGCAACCCAGTTAGTAGTCAAGTAAGGCGTGCCTAGTAGGTTAAGCGTGGCCAACGCATTGAAGAGCTAGATGCACCAGTATTCGCCGTGAACATTAAAGCTGTGTTGTCTTTACTAAATTCACTACAATATTAATGACCAACCACAGCTAGTGGAAAATTACATTGTCATGTGTCTAGTACAGTGTTATGTTTAGGCTATAAAATGTGATGGGCAGTGTGCGGAAATAGCCGTCAATATTCAGGGGTGTCCCCCCCCCCACTTCGTTGCCGCCTGTCTCCTGACTAAATGTTATCAATACGACATAAACAATATTAGATATATCCGCTTTGCGTCTGGGAAGAGCCGTACGATTTTAAAAACACCTGTAATCAGCGTGACATGACTTTCCCCAGCCGACCAAGGGGGCTCTTCCAATAATTTATAGAAAACACATGGCAGGGCACCATTTGGCGCATAATGACTACGGCGCCTAATGCTTGTGGCAGTAATGCATTCTGCGGATCTATTTGGAGGACTTATACGCTACTGTAGTGAGTGTTATTGAACCGAGTGTGGAACTACAGTGATCACTTCACTGCTAAGCAAAAACTGAATCCCCAACAGATTGAACCTCTGAATTGATCGGAAAGCCATGTCCGACCAATAATTAATTTGTACGGCCTATTCAGTTTCTAGGTCATCTCACTCATGGTCACTTAATGTATTTAAGCTCACCATGTCCAAGTAATTCAAACGCATTATTCACCAAATACGTGCTATTTTTTTTGCCAAAGCGGAGACAGACAGTCCTTGGTGCCAATATGCAAATTAGCCATGTGCGCCAACAGAAATAGCACGCAATATAACTGATTTGTGGGATAGGCTTAGGCTTGGCTACACTTAGTTAGTTGTGGTCTAGTGAAATAGCTTGCCAGATGGAGAAGTTGGATGGATGGTTGTAGAAGGAATGGTTAAATAAATGTCACAAAGATCGGTCATACTTGCAGGCCTGTCATTTGCAAGTGCATGATGTGTGACCCCGATCTCCGATATATGGGCATTTATCATGTTCTTCTGAAGTGAGCAAGCAATGGTGTCAATTATTGGTCGGTTTGCATTGAATGCACAACTTTGCCTCTCCCCGTATAAAATAACGTGATCAATCCAAACACAACTTAGCCAATGCAGGGTATCCGCGGTATTCCGACATACCGCACTCCGACAATTGACGTCTAAGTTGTCCTACATGGCGGCACTTCCATTTTGATGAAAACGTCCCACACTCCGACAATTTTAATGTTCCATTGTCGCATGGCGGTACTTTCCTTTTTTGCAAACGTCCGCCATTCCGACATAAGGTCATTAAATGTGTAGGTTAAATTAATGATCACCACCTCCCTGCCTGCATTCTCTTCTCCTCATACAGCAAACATATGACTCTGGTCCAACGCCCTGTCACATCCATCTTCGATTATTAAAAATGCAATTATTAATAATATATATTATTATCTTATTATTGGCGCTGTGCTACTTCATTTGCAGCGTGGTCGAGAAGAGCTAGAAAGTTAATGGAAGAGGGAACCGGCTCCGCCGGTGAATCAGTATCAAGTGATGTTGTCTCTCTCTATTGTATCACAAGTGCGGTTACAGACGGTCAACAGAATCAGTGGTCCTCATGGGGTGCCTGGAACCCTGCATATATTTTTGATTTCTCCTTGTGTAGCCGGCCCTGGTCTGGCTCCAAGTTTCAATTCATAGACAAATGATCGCAGTCTGCAACACGTGGCATCGTAAAAACACATATATATTGACTAGCACTTCGTGCTGTTGCTACTTTCTTTTTAAAGTACCTTTTCGTCTATTCCTTTTGATTTTTGTGCGATATGGAAGCCGCTCCTGGTCCATAATTTGTAAACCTTGTGTGCGTAATGCGTTAAAAGTGCATGTAGTGGGGACCGAGGGTTTACCACGCGTCAACGCTGCACACACACACACACGACACACACACACACACACACACACACACACACACACGACACACACACACACACACACCACAACACACACATACACACACACACACACACACACACACACACACACACGTCCGGCACGACAGTGACAGTGCGCTCCAGCACCCACACACACACTCATCTCCACTCGGACCTAATGCGACAGCGGGAGGGGGGGTGGGGGGCTTTCGGGTTCTGTTGATCTGTGGATATTTATTATAATGCCACCTGTGAAATGGGCGTGTTATGAGTTCAGTGAAAATACAGCAGACTCCAGACTAAGTAGCGACTCTTGATTATTGCTTCCCTGTGACACGCCACCAGGCTAGCGCGAGCCTAGGTCCGCCTGCAGCAGACTGCCGTCTGTGGCCAGCCTCCTATATCCTTATTGTAAAGGGAAATTGTTACAAACTGACATCGAGTGTGTGAATGTAAATGGCGAGACTTGTGTTTGTGTTTATTTATAAAGCTTCCACTGACTTATCGAAATCCGTGGGGGCCACACAATGCCTTAAAACATGAAAAAAAAAAAAAAAAAAAAAAAAAAAAGCCTTGTCGGAATGGCGGGACGAAACGTGTCGGAATGGCAGGACGTTTGCAATGTCGACACATGGTGGTATGTCTGAAGGGTGACATGTCGAATAGTAGAATGTCGAATAATGGCGATATGTCGGAGTGGCAGCATGTCGGAGTGGCAGCATGTAACCCAATGCAGGCTCCTATGTCAGTGTTGCTTTAACAGTGGGTGCGCTCGTGTGTGTGGTCATGTAGGCTATAGATATAGACAGTGTTGGGCACGTTACTTTGAAAAAGTAATTAGTTATATAATTACGAGTTACTTTCCCAAAAAGTAAACTGAGTTACTAACTGAGGTTACTCCACTATAAAAGTAACTAGTTACCAGTAAAAGTAAACTATTGCGTTTACTTTTTCGTTTCTCGCCCCCGGTAAAACCCCCCCCCCCCCCGCCCGCCCCCACCTTCTCAAGAGCGTGTTCATAAGCCAGATGAATAGAGTGCACGACACAAAGACAATATCTGCACAGAGGTTTGCATTTATTTGCAAAATCAAACGTAAACGACCAAGCGGATGGACATACACTTCTCAAAATAGTTAAATAAAAAGAGGAAATACACAATCTAACAGAGGGCTTTAAACTGAACTGAAAATGCATATGGATTTCTTCAATCCAACTTAAAGTGCATAAATGCATCTGTTCATTTTGCATTTGTGAAATCATTTATCCACCCAGCGAACCCAGTTGTCTCACCAACAGCAAAGACAGTTACCTGCACAAATTTTCACTTAATGCAACTCTAACTTAACAGAACTAGTACACAACGGATGGACATAAAGTGCTCCAATTTTGTTTCTTAAAGAAAGTAAATAGCTTACAGATTGCAAAATTGAACTGGAAATGTTCATGGTTTGTTAAATCCAACTCTAAACATGTATGCAATTCCTCTCTCCATCCATCCACCAGCCCGTCATGTCAACATTTTAGCCCTGGAACCAGTGGTTGTATCGGCAAGAGAAGCAGCTTCTCCAACCTTGGTGGTCAGGAGTCTGTTCCTTTTTGGTGTGGAAAACCAGCTTCCCCGGCTAAACAGTCTCTCCACCGAGCACTGGATGGAGTGGCAGCATATTTACTGCCAGGGAAATTCTCTTCTATAAGGGGAAATCCATGAAGTGAGTCAATCCCTTGGGCTCCTGATTTCAAATAATCTGCCACTTGACTTTCCCGCAGTAGCAGAGAATGTTGTTCGTCTCATCATCAAAGGAGAAGAATGCATCCTCAAACAGTTGAGCTGGGTACACATGTGGGTGTGGTGGTGCTTGTACCTTTATGCTGGTCTTCACTTCTTACACTTGCACGACAATACCGCCCAGCGGCCATTTTGTTTTTTTGTGTTTTTTTTTTTTGGTGGGGCAGCTCTGCTTTTGTCCTTGTCCTTTCTTTCTTGGGTTCGCAGCCAACGTAATTTCAACCCTGGGCAGAGTCACAGCGGCCCAGGAGAGCGCTGTCATGTCCCAGCACCTCTGCAAATCTTGTTTTTATTGCCTGAAATGACATAAAGCAAAGAACCACATTACTGACTGTCTCTATACAAATACAAACTCTCTCTCTCTCTCACACACACACACACACACACACACACACACACCACACACACACCACCACTTGAGTACAATACACTAAGAGACAATTATACAACATTTATATAATTTTACACATCTATACAATTATACACATTATACACACATTTTTAAAAAAATTAGACAGAAATGTAGTTCTTACCTCCACAATTGCCTCTGGAAGATTCCACAAGTATTTGAAGCCCACTCTTCAGCTCAGGGTTTTTCATCATCAAGGTCTCCAGGGTAAGGTAGCAGTGTGCCAAGGTAGCAGTTGTCCTCTCCCTGGAGGATATCTAGGGCGACTGTCAGTGGCTTCATTGCAATGCAATATTCCTTCAGGAGCTGATGCTCTTTTTCTGTGATTTGCTTCGGAGCCAAACTTGGATGAGATGGTAATGAGGGTCCACTATGGGAATCTGCAAATCCTAGCTAGAGCATCATAGAAAGAAATTCCATCTGGTACTTGCAAGGCACTTATCAGCTTCTTTGCAACCACATCCTCTACTGTCTCTGCGGCCACTGTGGAACGGCTGGCCTTATTCCACAAGGCTGTGCATTTTGCAAGTTGCACTTCTGTAAAGTGCCTTTCTCTGTCTGGAAGAGAATCCACTTTTCAATGTCAGAACATGACACAAGGTTCAGTGTGTGTGATGCACACCTGTAGTGTGGTGGTAAATTAATCACATGATCATCCTCATCCAACACGGGCTTGCAAGACATCATTTATGTCAAACAAAAGTAACCTCGTCATCTTCCCTCATCCACAGAGTCATCCTCCTCAACTGACTGATATTTCTTAAATGCCTTAACGAAATTCGAGCCATTGTCAGTGACAGTTGCCGTTAATTTGTGCGAAATGCCATAAGACGAGTGGGATGTTGTGAAAGTTCTGTGGCAATGCCTCTCGTGGGTATGACGGCCCTTGAAACCGTCGGCATGCCAGGCCAGCTTTTTTCGTCTGCATGTTTACTGGATGCATCCAGTGTGCAGTTACGCCTAGGTTAGCTTTTGTTATGTGCTGTCCATATATCTGCCAGTTGTAAGCCAAGTATTCCAGTTGCTTGAATTCTTTTTTTAGCTCAGCATTCATGTTAGCATATTCGGTATCAATGTAATTCGAAAACGTCTTTCTACAGGGCGGACCGACGCCTCCTTTCTTGGGATTTTGCCTATCAACGCCCTGGAAGGAGTCTGACTCCATGTTGATATCGGAAGCATGTTTTCCACAAACGTATCTCCCTATCAAGCCATAGAGCTCTGTCTGAGATAGTTTGGGAGCAGAGGCACTAAAGTCAGGTTTTTGTTGCTTGCATGGGGAGGGTCCTTCCTTGTTAGCGGATCCTTTGTCAACACAAGCCCCCTACTACCTGTGTATTCTTGGGCCACTAATTTGGTTGAAGCGTGAGCCGTCGACAGGTGCTTCATTAAGTTGGAGTTGCTAACACAAGACGTGGACAAATGTTTCGTTCTGGAACATAATGTGCACTCGACGTGCACATTTTTACCTTTAACCTCAGTGAGTTTGAAATAGTGCCGATATTTCCATCTGGAAACGCTGTTTTGCTGCTCGAGTCCTCCTCACTCTCCATCTCTCTCGGTGTTTTAAGCGCTAAACACCCGCCACTGTGAATGCGGAAACACCCACCTACCCAATTTCTCTGATTGGCTGAAGACGTAATCTTACTATACATCAGCCAATTGCTGAGAGGTTATCTCATCCTCCCTTCTCTCATGACAACACACGCACGAGTCCTATCATGAAGTTAAAAAAAAAGTTCATTGTGCGACTTGAGTAACGTGCAGTAACGGGGTGTCGGCAATGATAACGGCGTTATAGTGACAGCCAAAGTAATTAGTTAGATTACTCGTTACTGAAAAAAGTAACGGCGTTAGTAACGCCGTTTATTTCAACGCCGTTATTCCCATCACTGGATATAGATTGATTGTCTTGGCTTGCTTGCATCCATGAAATATTGTAATGTTATGGCCTAGGCTACAGTACTGGGGATGAGGACATCCCCGAATATTGACGTGTATTTCACACACTGCCATCTCAATATATAGCCTAACATATAGGCCTACAAATATATCACTGTACTAGACACAAATGTATTTTCCACATGATAGTGGTGGTCATTATATTTTAGTGAAACTAGTAAAGACAACACAGCTTTATGTTACGGCGAAACATGGAGGCACTGCAGCTCTGACAATTCGTTACTTGGTATTTCTCCTCACTGATTGGTTAGACAGCCTTCAAACTTAGTGGTCAAGCAAGAAAGAGGGAGGGGCTCGTTCTGCATACATAATAGCCAGAGTGAATAACTAATAGCATTTAAAACCCATACGGAATCTGTACGATTCCTGCCACTTTTACCGCGCCATTCTAGGGCCGGATTGTGGCCTTGTTGTCTTTCCATAGTTCAGGGACAGAGCAGTAGTCTTGATCGTTAAAAAGGAGATAAACTTCACAGTTTCGACGAACCGCCGCGCCTCGGGGTTTCGACTGTATACTGGTTCCACTCAAAAAGGGTCGCTACGGCACCTTTTGTAAGTCTCCCTCGACCCTAAAGAGTAGTTGGTTCAATCATCTTGTCAGAAGTAAAGTGTCGGCTACAGACCTTATGGCCGGCTCGGACTACACGATTTCAGCCCGATTTTTTCGTCGCAGACAAATTTGCGAATCGTACACGATTTTTGACAGGTCGGCGACGAGACAAGGTCTTGTAATGTGACATGCTTGCGATCTGCTATGTTTTCATCTGCGACGTTCGACAGCCCCACGACGAAAAGTTTAGCATGTCAGAATTTTTTTGGGGAATCGCATGACGTAGCGCTATCATGAGGGAACCACGGCCCCAGTTGCGTGAGGGAACCCTACGAACAGCTGGAGCTCAGTGTTTACCAACTGACTTCACTGCACTACGCTGAGTACACAGTAACTACTACAAAAAATGAATGCGATCAATAGCAAGAAGAAGAATGCTAATGAAGAAAACAAGAGAAAATGAAACAACATAATGGAGACAACTTTGGTTGAAATGCGGCAGTATATTTACATCGCTCATGTCACTCGCAACGCAACTATACTGTCAGGAGTTGCTGCATTGAGCAGATATAAAAACTACTGGAACCTTTATGACAAAAATGTAAAAACATTTATGTCAGTTCTAAACCTTTGATTTTCTAAATATCTTGTAAACGTGAATGATACAAAGTAAAGAGCATCGCACCCCTAGAATCGTGTAGTGTGGCCAGTCTTCCGACGAGACCACGCCCGATTTCCTGGCTCTGGGATCGTATAGTGTGACATGTTAAATCGTGGAGGAATGTCTGAGAATCGTGTAGTCTGAGCCGGCCATTACGCCTCGTTTCCACATACGTATGTTTTTCGAATCCGTACTTCCGTAAATTTACGGAAGGGGTCGCTAGTGCTTTACGTACGGACATGAATTTATTTACGGACAGCCAAAAAGATGGGGGAACGCATGATAATGGCCGTTTTTCGGAGACCGGTACTGTGGAATATGAGGATCGACATCTACCGAGATAAAAACAAAACCAACCAGGCTTGGAAAGAGATCGGTGAGGAGTTTGGCCTGCCAGGTAATTACATGTTTTGTGAAATATATTTAATTAAAAAGAGCGGGTGACCGTTGATAGCATGGTTGACCAATTCATGTTAGCTAACAAGTTTTAAGCTAATTATGCCTGAAAGCCGTATTGTTCATAAATTGGTTATTATGACAGGTAGGCTATTTTACCCCTTTAGCATAGTGTTATAAATATCCCAATTTACTCAAGCATGACACAATAGGGTAGGCCAGATTACTTTGAAATGTTTAATGTTGAAAAGTAAACTTTTTTTATTGTCTTCCCAATAATATGGAATATGTTGCTATACCCAAACCTGATACTGTAGTATACTGTACTGTAGTACAGAGGTTTTCTTTTAGACCAAGCATAAATTGAATGAAGTAATATAAAATCATAGGATCATTAATGTTTATTGTAATGTAGAGTTATCTGAAAATTGCAGTTATTATTTGAAATGGCAACATCTTAATATCTATTTCCCTTGTGCTCTCACAGAAAAAGACTGTAAAAAAAGGTGGCGCGACCTGAGGAATTGATATGTGAGGGAGGCATCAGAAACCACAGCCAGTGGCAGCGCTGCCAGCAACAGGAGGCCCTGGTGCCATGCTGGACTGATGGCCTTTATAGACCCCTTCGTGGCATCCAGGATGACGACAAGCAACATGCCAGAGAGTTGTGAGAATGGTGTGGATGAGAGTGTGAATGAGATTGAGAGTGTGCATGAGAGTGAACGGGAGGCCTTCTTGGCGGCTACCAACTCCAGCATGGAAGATTTTGTGAATGTGAGTGTGACTGAGAATGTGATGAATGAGACTGTGGTGAATGAGAGTGTGGCAAATGAGAGTGTGGCAAATGAGAGTGTGGCAAATGAGAGTGTGGTGAATGAGAGAGTGAATGTGCAAGTGAATGCAGGTCGGGCTGCAGGTGCTGCTGTTGCTCTGGGCAGGAAGAGGAGGGCTGGAAGGGCAGAGGCACCCATGCCAGCCTTTGAGCGAAACCTGATGCTCGCCCTGGAGAGAACAGCTGGCCCCAGTCTCCCTACTATTCCGGTCGTGGATGAGGACCACCATTTCTTGCTAAGCCTCCTGCCATCACTGCGGCGGCTGGAGCTTAGCAAGAAGGCACTCTTGAAGCTCCAGATACATCGCCTGATGTATGAGGCAGAGTTTCAATGTAAGTGGGCAATGGTTACAATATACCTGTTAATTGTTATTGCAAATATTTCCCTGACTTGATCGACCTGTCGCTATAACCTGGCTGTTCTGTCTTTTTGTCATTTGGCTTTTTCAGAACAAACTCCTGTGACCCGGGGCCGGTATTTTAAAACTTGTAATCCAGATCAGAATGATCCGGATAACCAAATCCCCCTGTCCTCAGCCACGGATCAACCTGATCTATCCCGGTATTTCAAAACTTTGCTGGATTGGATCAGAGTGATCCTGATACCTGCAGATTGGGATGTCCAAATCCGTCCCGCCCTCTGGATCACAGACAGGAAACAGGAAATGGAGCCAACATTTTACAGAAAAAGGAGAAGCTAGCTCAACTATTGTCTCTGAATTAAAGTATAATCTTAGCCAGTGTTGATGCGTCCTCAGACTAGATGAAAGGCAATCATTATATTGAGTTAACCAATTATGTTAATCAGCACAAAGTTGAAAGAAGAGCTCGGCGATCTCTTATTAAGCAGAGTTCGCGCTAATGCGAGCTAACGCTGCTCCATTGACTCTTGTGTTAAGGAGCTAACAAGCTAGTAAATAGGCTAGCGTCTGTCGTGTGGATGCGGGTCCACAGGTCCATCTCTGAATGCATTCTTTCGCAAGGCATTGTGTGTTAGAAAAAAGTGTTTTGTTAACATACTTTAGGCGAAAACATTGTTAACAAAGGGACAGCCCTAAAACCTAATATAATTCTTACAGATTCTGTGGGAAGAGACTGCACAAACTGGCTCCAAAATGCATACTTTTGAGCTTGCTATGAAAATTAAGTGTGTGGCTGAATCATGTGCAAAAAACATTGACAGAGTTTCAGTTGGAGGCCTTATCAGTGGGTAACTAACAAAAAAACGGTTAGGCCGCACAAATTTAATCATCAGATCAACTAAACAACCAAATCGAAGTTTAAACAAAGCACCAGACCTTACAATGAGGACAAAGAAAACAACACTGAACACGTTACTTAATCACATTTCCTCAAACCTTGTTAAGGGATTTAAGCACTACACGCAGGTCAATATTCGTGCACCTGACGCCGATGTTAAAGCATGCAGAACGCGTGCATTTCGCAGAAAACAAAAAGGGGAAACGAAAAGAAAAAACATACAAACAGCA
>OLKM01005491.1:0-16984 GCA_900291075.1 Melanogrammus aeglefinus | reverse complement strand
GCGCGAAACACAAAAATATGCGCGCACACACATGCGCACGCACGCATGTACACACACACACACATACACACACACACATACTAACACACACAAAAACACACGCACACACACTAACACACACAGAAAAACACATGCACACACACACACACACATATAAACACACACACCCGCACGTGCTTTGATAGCTGAACTGCAACATTCTGTAAATGCCCCTCGTGGATCTGGCGAGGTGAGGCGTAGCATATGCCCGGGACGGAGGGTGGGGGTGATGTTATGAGGACCCCCCACGCTGGGGGAGATGCAATAACAACAGATGGCGTCAGTGACGAGCTGGTGTGAAAACCTGCCCTTATTCCACTGAGGCTGACCCACACGTGTCATTCCACCCTTTGGGCAGCAGGGGGAGCCCCGGTGTCAGCCCAGGGGCGACGGAGGGGTAGTGAGGGTGGGAGAGGAGGCCATGGACGCTGAACAGCCTTGGGGCTTAAAAGGGATATTTGGTGGATGTTAAGCCAGCGCTGGATGGACTCCGGTGGTGCTGTTGTGTCTGCTGTCATGGAGACAGCGTGGAAGGGACACCTTCCGCCTGTACGAAGGTTTCTGGGCCTTCTGGTCAGTCGCAGACAGACGTCGTTCCCCTTTTGAGTAAAAACCGTCAGCCCGGGCAGGCAGAGGGAGGAGCTGTGGTTTTTGAACATAAGCAGGTTTGAAATACACAGAGCATGACGGCATTTGAACCAGGATAAAGTAAATGGCTTTGGTTACTGCGGTCTCGCCCAAAGAGCTTTTCGCAGCTCTCAGCGCTCACCTGGCTTTGACAATAAAACCACGAATCCCAAGAAAGCGCTGGGAAACGTTATTGGGTGTCAAGCGACGGAGTTGCGAGACAAACCTATTGTTTCTTTTGTACACGTTTTGAGATGTATGAGAAAACCATGTACCCAGAGTTGACCGAATATGTGTCTCTCCATACCTACCTCCAACCCATACTTCCAAAACAGATTTCCACCAACACACACACACACAGACACACACACACACACACACACACACACACACACACACACACACACACACACACACACACACACACACACACACACACACACACACACACACACACACACACACACACACACTTACACACATCTTTCAATACCCGTGCTTTTTATGCTACCATCTGACCCGTCCATCATGGGACCCTCGCCCTCCTAACCATCCCTGGAATAAGGGACTCAGTTGACCTTCCTTGACCTTGTGTGTGCGCCGGGGGCAGGACCAGCTGAGCAAGCAGCGTGCGGCGGAGGCGCGCGTGGAGGCGGAGCGGCGGCGGCTGCGGGAGGCCCTGGAGGCGGCGGAGGCGCGGGCCACCAGGGTGGAGCTGGCACGGCGCAGCCTGGAGGGGGAGCTGCAGAGGCTGAAGCTCAGCCTGGCCGACCAGGAGGCCGGAGGCCAGGGCCGCCAGGAGCAGCAGGACTCCCTGGTCCAACAGGTGAGGAACTGGGAGGCCACTGGGAGGACCCGACTGGGAGACAACTGGGAGGACCCAAATGGGAGATAACTGGGAGGACCCAACTGGGAGTTAACTGGGAGGAGAAAACTGGGAGAACCTAACTGGGAGAACCTAACTGGGAGGACCTGACTGGGAGACAACTGGGAGGACCCAAATGGGAGATAACTGGGAGGACCCGACTGGGAGATAACTGGGAGATAACTGGGAGGACCCAACTGGGAGGACCCAACTGGGAGATAACTGGGAGACCACTGGGATGACCCGACTGGGAGACAACTGGGAAATAACTGGGAGGACCTAACTGGGAGAACCTAACTGGGAGAACATAACTGGGAGACAACTGGGAGGACCCAACTGGGAGATAACTGGGAGACAACTGGGAGAACATAACTGGTAGAACCTAATTGGTAGAAGATCACTGGTAGAACCTAACTGGTAGAAGATAACTGGTAGAACCTAACTGGTAGAAGATAACTGGTAGAACCTAACTGGTAGAAGATACCTGGTGCTGGAGGAGCTCTCTGGACTCTGTTCTTCATGTCTGGTTGCTACACTGCATCCAAGCAAATGTATCGTTATTGTTTTCGTATTGTCTTGGGTTCAGTTGTTAAAATTCACTTCCAAACACATTTGTGGTTTGGTATTCTGTATTTCGTGAACTTTGTCTTATTTCATTTGAATAATTCCAGTTCCAGTCAATCCTATTTATTGTTCACAGGGGAGATTATTTGATGAATGCAGAGTGTGGATCGCTTTCTATTATGTTGGCTGATACCGACACCGTTAAGATGTGAACTAGAGCTTCCTGGCTTGCCTTGATAAGGAGCTTAACAGCTGGAGAAGTGGCTAAATGGAACCGCAGGGAGCCTATAAAGCTACAAAACTCTCCTTTAAGCCAACGTTTCCACCACTATAACAGTGACAGATCTGTCCTCACACTACAGGACATATAATATAACGTAACCTTCCTGTTTTGTGGGTCCCAGGTAACGGAGGCGGACTGCCGCGTGGCCAGCCTCCAGCGGGAGGTGGAGAGGCTGAATCAGGCGCTGCTCAAGGTGCAGGAGGGCGAGGGCCTGCTGAAGGAGAGGAACCAGAGCCTCAGCCAGCGCCTTCAGGAGGTGTCGGCCAGTCACAGCGCCACCCAGGGGCGCCTGGTCGCACTGCAGAAGAGCCTGAGCACGTCGGAGCAGGAGAAGAGGCAGCTGCAAGTGGGTGTTGAGAAACACCCTATCTCGTAACACCCTATATCGAGTGTTATGAGCGAGACCTCACCTGTCGGTGAGGTCTCGCTCATAACACTCGTTATAGGGATGCTCCTTTGAGGTAACATGTAGGCTGAACTAGTGAAGGGTGTGGACCCCCTTTCACAGAGCTGTCGCAGCCCGGCCCCACGCAGGTGAAGCCCCCAATGTAATGTTTGGGTAGGTAGGCAGGGGCTTCATTTATGTGTCAAAGCCCCAGCCAACATCCATGTCAATGTACCGTAATTCTCCCTAGTCGACCACCCACGCCCTGGTACATAAAAGCATTGGGTCGTTTTAATGTTTATATTAAATCTTATTTTAAAGGCCTATGTTGTGTAAATTATGTTTTTTCCTTTTTCTGTTATTCCACTTATATTTGAAACCCTTAAAAAAAAAACATATAAAACGCCTTTGAAAATTGACAATCGGTTGAGAAATGTCGTTGTTAAAGGGCTTTTTATCCTGAACAAACCTCCCAGTTTGTATTTCCTTAAAGGCCAGTGTTGGCCTCTCCAGCAGGCCGCGACGTTGATGTACGATCCAAAGGGCCACGGCTATGTCTACATAGCATCGGCCATGTGTTTTCTCCCAAGTATGCCCATGCATACAAGGAGAAAACCCCCTAATTAGTGTGAAGAGCACAACTCTGTTTATCCTACAATGACAACTCTCTGAAACGGTTAGAACAGACAAAAGAAAGGGAAAGAGGGTACCATTAAACCACCCAGATCCTTACGAGCCGACCAGCGACGCTGAATGACCCCATTCTTCTCCTTTGCGCTCTTAATGTGAAGGAGCGTGTGGACGAGGCCAGGGTTTCCTTGGCGGAGGGGCGCAGGAGCCTGGCTAGTCTGGGGGAGCTCACGGAGAGCCTGAAGAGCGAGCTGAGCCAGAGCGAGCTGCGGCGCGAGCTCCTGGAAGCGGAGCTGGCCACCACCCAGGAGGTGAGGCAGACCAGAGGGGAGGGAGGGAGACCAGGGGGGAGGGAGGAAGACCAGGGGGGAGGGAGACCAGGGGGAGGGAGGGAGACCAGGGGGGAGGGAGACCAGGGGGAGGGAGAGAGGTTAGGTAGGGAGACCAGGGGGGAGGGAGGGAGGGAGGGAGACCAGGGGGAGGGAGGGAGGGAGACCAGGGGGGAGGGAGGGAGGGAGGGAGGGCACCCAGGAGGTGACACAGATCCGGGGGGAGGGAGGGACGCAGATCAGGGGGGGACCTAAGCGACCTAAGCGCCGCCCTTATCACTGACCCTCTGCTCCCGTCCGTCCGTCGGTCCGGCAGGCCCTGCGGCAGCGCACGGCCGGCCTGGCGGAGGCCCAGCGCGTGGCCCAGGCCGCCCTGACGGAGCGCATGGCGGCGGAGGAGAGGCTGCGGGCGCTGCAGAGGGCGGTGGCCATGCTGGAGACGGAGAAGAGGGACGCAGAGAGACAGGCGGTGCGGCTGGAGAAGGACAAGAACGCCCTGCGCTGCACGCTGGATAAGGTGCGACTCTGGAAGTGTACATGTTATACCACCAGGTGTGGTTAGCCGTTACAAGCCGTTTTGAAAACCTGCCTCTTCTGACATCACAAGTGGGCATTTCCGCCTAGATGTGTGCTGATCAGTCTACCAGCACACCCTGTGGACTGGAGCAGACGTTACTCATCTATCTGTCATACATCTAGGTGGACACGCCCACCTCAAAACGGCTTGTAACGACTAATCATACTCACACCTGGTGGTATAATAGGAGGACTTTTAAAATGCAGAGCTGGAGTCAGTCAGGCCTTGTCATTCATCCGCTGTAATAGCACATCTAATGTATAGTAAAGGTTTCCCAATAGACGTACTAGCGGTCCATAACAAATACGAACTTTGATTGAATGATTTGCTCGTTCTGAGCATTACAAGCGGCTTCTCAATAAACAACGTGAAGCTCTCGATGGTTTCACATTCCTGTAGAAGTGCGAGGGCCCCCCGATGGACTTTATTGCATTCTTCTGTGTAATTTCAAATGACAATGAATCATGGTTTTAATCTGCACTGTATAACCCCACTGTATCACACACGCACACACACACGTACACACACACACACACAAATGTGCACACACACACACACACACACACACACACACACACACACACACACACACACACACACACACACACACACACACACACACACACACACACACACACACACACACACACACACACACACACACACAAACATACACACACACATTAGGAAAATATCAGAGAGGTCTGATAAGTATAACTGTAGCTAAACCTCAAGACAAAAGCAACATGGCGGGGGGTTTGTGTAATAGCGGTGGTCCTGGAGCCGCAGTGGCTGACGGGGTAACGCCCTCTCCCCAGGTGGAGCGGCAGAAGCTGAAGACGGAGGAGGGCCGCATGCGCCTCTCGGCGGAGAAAAGCCGTCTGGACCGCTCCCTGAGCTCCATCGAGGAGGAGCTGCAGGCCGCCCAGCAGCAGGTCCTCCTGCTGCAGGTAGGTGGCGCCGTCGGGGAAGGCGGTGTGGGTTGCTAGGTCGATCCCCCGGCTCTTCCCAGCCGAGCGTCGAGGTGTCCCTGAGCAAGACACTTAACCCCTAATGGCCCCTGACGAGCTGGCGGTCGCCCTGCATGGTTGACTCTGCCGTCGGTGTGTCAATGTGTGTGTTAACTTTTAAAAAAGTCGTTTTGTTGGCTCCCCCCCCCCTCCTGGTCAGACCGCTTTGTCAGCAGACCTGGACCACTTTGGGCCAATCAGCAGCCAGACGGCCGCCGCTGATGTGTGACACGTTGCGTCCTGATTGGTTGTGTTGGGTTTATCCGATTGGTCTGCGCCCATTGATAACGCACGTAGGAAATAGAAAATGGAGAGGGAGGATCCAGACTCAGATCCAGTGCGCATTTGTCTGGTCTAGTCGGGTGGGATTAGGATCAAGGGTCTGTCAACAGCTCCACATTACAACATGGTGCTTGGTGATTTGCTGGTCCAGAGAGTGTGCTGTGGGGAAGCTACGAGGATGGCTGCTAGTTCACCAGTTGATAAGAATAAAATGAGATTTCCATAACATTATGAGCGCTAACGCTATGCACCCTTAAAAATAATGTTCATTGTCTTTATAACTTTTATGTTTACATTTGAAGTGTAGGTTACATCTCACTTTAAACACACACTAGTGCTCACAAAATGTGCAGCCAAACATTACATTTGTTTCTCACTATTTACACAACAAAACGTATAAAAGAAGCAGCTCCAGAGACTGCTGTTAGTGTGTTTCCAAGATTCGGTTCGGAGTAAAGCATTCCCTTTCCTGCAAAGATTCATGCCAGTTTAAAAAAGGGTTGAAAATACACAAAACAACAAATTAACCAAAGAACGACGTTAAGTAGAAACACAGTGGTCAGCATTTGCGTATAAAGACGGATTCCCTTAGATCATTATTGGCTGTTAAAGCATCAGCCAAAGAGCTTGCAATAAGGACTGAATAAATGCGCTTTATTAAGCCAAGTACATTCCACAGAACGCTCCTCTGGGTGCTGCGTGATCCACTCAGCTCTGCACTTGTTCACCTTCATACCCTTACTGCACAATAATGTCGCTCTGTTTCACTTTCTTGGGTAAAGAACGCCAAAACTGCCTTAAAAGAGTATGTTCGAAGTGTGTCTAGATTAAAATCCTCGAAGAAATTTGTAGTCAGTGTGTATGCTGTCTATGAAACCGATGCGTCAACCGATTAATAACCGTCGGTCCATCCAGACCAGACCAGCATGGGGGTATTTTGTGTATATTCCAGATTTCTTTCAACCTCCAAAGTTTCCCTGCATAATCCCTGTAGCAGGGAATCTTTATTTGCTCAACTCCGGGCCAACGGAGCCTCATGTGTTGGTTGGTTGAATTCATTATGGGATGGCCGCCGTGTTGGGTAACCTCAGATACATCTGCTCTTATTTAGAGTGTTACTGTTGACCACATTCAAATTTTGTTTGCTGTGCAACATTCTTTGTTCCAGCACATCGAGAGACAACGACCTAGAGTATCAAAGTACCAACGCAATGTTACCTCCAGGAGTTCATTCCCTGGTTAATCTGTCGAAAAACGTGACTGATGCGATGATTCGCTGCACATTCAAAATGATTTGCAAGAAGGGGTTGCATGGGTCCCATGGGTGCCTCGATAATAACATTAATAAATAAAGAAGGGTTCATTACATTTCTACTTTATGATTCCCATCAACATGTCTCTGTGCGTGTGTGTGTCCGGGGAGCAGACTCAGCTGTCGGAGACGGAGCCGTCCCCGGGTGTGTGTGACGGCTGTGGGAGGCAGCAGGCTGAGGCGGACCGCCTGAGGACCAGCTACAGGGAGGTGGAGCGGACCCTGGCGGTCCGCGAGAGAGCCCACCGGCACAGGGTCAAAGGTCTGGAGGAACAGGTAAAAAGCCCAAGTCAGGGTTCTCACCTGTAACCTGTAGAGATCTAACGGGGTCGAGTGGCGGCTTAGCTTGCAACCGAAAGGTTGCTAGTTCGATCCCCAGCTCCTCCTAGCTGAGTGTTGATGTGTCCCTGAGCAAGACACTTAACCTTGTTGTTGTTGCCTTGCATGTGCCGTCGGTGTGTCAATGTGTGTATTAACCGATGTTAGTCGCTTTGGATAAAAGCAACTGCTAAATGCCCTAAATGTAAAGTGTACAGAGGAATGCCAGCCTGGCCCCGTTTTAAGGCCAGAGAATGAAGCATGTTATTTCACAACACACATCGCTTTAATCATCTCAACACCACACCACAGCGGTGGGTGGTTAGTGGTAGTGGTTGTGGTTAGTGGTAGATCGTTTAGGACAATCATTAGTCTCTTTGTAAATACGGGGCTTCCACGAGCCCTTTCAAACCTTTTTAACTGTTTTTATCAGAAAATCAAAACCAATGCTTTGAGTCTGTGACCCCCCCTAGGCATGTCAGGGGACCCCAAATGGGTCCCGCCCCAAGGTTGAGATAGAACTACTGCTGTATAGAACTATGTACTGTAATGGAAGTCATAGATGGTTCAAGCAGGGGTGGGATTCACTTTAGTACATTTACTAATAGATCAATACTATAAGAGGTATTATACTCAAGTAAAATGATGAGACTGTATGTCATTTAAATGTTTCTAGATTTGGAACTACTAACTGCATTGGCAAGGCAAGTATTATTTTATGTAATGATAATGTTATGCAAGAGTACCGTTTTCTGGGTAGTATCTTTACGCTGCCCCCGGTCTGTTCGGCAGGTGTCAACACTAAAGGAGCAGCTGCAGCAGGAGATGAAGACTCACCAGCCTGGTCTCTCCTCTGTCCCTGGTGGACATTAGGAGACACCAGCTCATCCCCTGGTCTCTCCTATATGTCTCTCTGGTGAACACCAGGCCTGTTCATAACCACTAGGGGAATAATGGACCGTCGTACAGCCGGGAATATCTTAAAGGAGACTTGGTTTTATTTTTTTAATCCTTCTGCTCCATTTCCAATCTGCCCTAAATCAAACCTTGCAGCCATTATGAAGTAGACACTGAGAAGAGGAGGCCAGAAAAGGGGAGTGTTATGGTGTTAAATGCCAGCCATAAACTGATTTTTGGAAATCCTTTCCAAAGGAGACTCAGAATCCCAATCCCAGCTTTCTCCTGCGGGACCCAGCCGTAGGCGACGACGGGATAGGAGGACGAACTCTGCCAATGTAGTTGGCTTGAGGTCTCTCACTTTTATAAGACATTGAATGACTTGTATGGTCTTAACCAAAGGGGCTAAATACCGGGCATTGGACCAAATGAGTGTTTAAAACCAGCCTAGAATCGACTGATATGTGTGTGTTTTATATATATATTTTAACAGTTTAATGTCCAGAGACACTTCTTCATCGTGGTGAACATGCACTTCAGGTGTCAAGTGTACATACTTGTTACTAAAACAATGACGTAGAAACTAAAGCATATTAAAATGTATTCAATGTTTACCAACAGTTTATTTATATTTGAATGACACGGTTGAATTGTTGTTGTAGAAAAAAAAGTATTGTGTTTTGAAGTATGTCGCGAAGAGGCCAATCATGAACTTGCTGTTTAAAGGCCACAATGGAACTGCTCAACACACAACCAAGAGTAGTAGTACATTAAAAACCTGTCGCTAAGGGCAGGATCTTCATCTTCCATTCAATGAGGAGATATCTGATGACCATCGATTGATTATCAGTACGATGACGTCAGTGCACACTGGCCCCAGTGGCTGAGATGGACACGACTACTGTTTCAGCATGAAAGTACAGTAAAACAACAAACGCAACTTTAAAAAAAAAAAATACAATTAGATTAATGCATTAGATATACCCCAAAAAAAGATATAAAAATGTGTTTTTATGTGCATCTCTAATTGTGTGCTACAATAAAAGCACCAGTGTGGTATTAGGTTGTTTAGCACCAGTGAATTATACAATCGTCACTTTTCTTTTCGAGTACATTTGATCCATCACACGCGATATACTGGTCTCACATACAGGTAATGGAAACAGCGGGGAAGCCGGGACTAAAATGTGGAGAAGAGGAGGAAGAGGAGGAGGAAGAGGAAGGAAGGTTAGGCCTAACATGGGGGAGGGGGGAGGTTCTTGGGGGGCACAAATGGGGAGGTGAGGAGAGGGGGGGGTGGGGTTGTGGCAGTATCTGGGCAGGTGTGTATTCCTTTCCCCCTGGTCTCCCATGGCAACCTCAGCATCCTCCACAGCTCTTCCCACAGCTGCTGCCCAGCGAGCCGCACTGGCCGCTGACCGCTGCCACGCCACAGCGGGAGAACTGGTCACGGCACATATCGGCTGAGAACACACACACACACACACACACACACACACACACACACACACAACACACACACACACACACACACACACACACACACACACACACAGTTGTGAATGTTCTAGAGTTGGATTTCTTAAAAATAATGATGTGGGAAAAAACTAAATATCGATCTATACATTTATTTTCATGTTAAAGGGAACAAATACTATGCCAACGCACCTCTGAGCAGCTCTTCATGGGCACACACGGTCCGTACACAGACCTCCTTGTTGATCACGTACACCCGTCGCAAACTAAACACGTTCAAATCGGAAAAGGCAGAACCGGGGGTTTCAGGGGGAACTGTCTCTCTACTGATGACTCAATCAGGCTCACCCTGGGGTTGGGTGTGGTGTGATGGTGAGTTGTGGCGGTGTGGTGTGATGGGGGTGGGCTGGGGTGGTGTGATGAGGTGGCTGGGTAGGGTGGATGGGTTGGTGTGTGTGATGGCTGGGGGATTGGTGGTGTGGTGGTGTGGTGGTTAGGGTGGGTACCTGTAGAAGCAGAGGCTGTTCAAACACTGTTTGCACGGCTTGTGGACCGAGTACAGCCTGGTGCATGGGTACTGCTCCTCCCTGCAGTCTGGAGCCAAACACAGCCAGTTACCAGGCGAATGGACCAGCATTACCCACAATAGGAGATGTGCATGACAACCAGATCAACAAAACCCAACCGACTGGAAAGGGCAATAATTGAACAGGTCTTGGCCCCCGCCTCCTTACCGAGTGGCCCAGGTTCTGTGGGCTCTGTCTCCAGCTCGTATTCTGAAACCCAAACCAGTGACAGAGTAGGACTCGTTTATAATGCTAGAGTTCGTCTTGTTTATAATACTACTATAAAAGGGTGGACTGGATTATTATTACTTGTCTGGGATAGCCGATTATGAGGTGATAAAATCACCATCCCAACTTTAAACCCTATGATAACATATTTGCATAATTGGAATCCGAAGATGTTGATTCAAACAACAGTGGACGAGGACATACCTGAGCGTTGTTGGGGGACCCCCAGGTCCGGTCGAACCTGCTGCTGGTAGGTCCCAGGAGGGGGGTCCGAGTCAGTGTTTTCTAAACACAAAGTTTGAAGGAAAAGACAGTGGAAGAGCGGTCTACAGTGGTTATAGAGACATCTGCGATTCTCTTATTTCCCTCTTACCTGGAAGGTAATCCGGTCCATAGTCTTCTGTGAGGGGACCAAGAGAAGAAATACATTTTAATGACAACAACAAGCTGAGCCTACTTGGCGCCAGGGTACTTAGCATGTTCGCCCACACATAAAACATTGCAGGATGTAAACACGGAACAGGCCACAACGTGGGCAACCGGAGAAAGAAAACGTTTATTCTTCTGCACAGTTTAATGAATGGCGTCTTTGCCGGGATGTGAACAGCTAAAATGCTACAGCAGTGTTTACGCTCTGACTGCAGTCGTTCCTCGAGTGGCAAACACCAAGGAAGCTCTCCCCGGAGGCTAGGTGACACATCACAAGGGCTGCAAATGGTCCACAGATGAGTGGAGCCGTGATGTGGACGCCGCCCGCGGGGAGAGCAGGAGAGACATTTGGAGACGATGTTCTCTGAATGAACTCACCGAAAAACGGGAAGGTGTCCTGGGCCCGGACCACCAGCAGAACTGTGGCTCACAGAACAAAACAGAGCGTTATTAATGATGTTCTGGACAAGAACCGGATACATCCACGGTGTGGGTTTGAAGTCGATTCTAAGGTTGACTTTGTTTAACTCACTAACTAACTAGAAACACTTTCCCTACCTTCTTAAACTGAGTGTTGCTAGACTGGCATACGTCATGCACACATCGAACTCGGTATGAAAATATCAATGAACATGTGTTTCTGTTCACACCACTGAGCTCTGCCAAATGATGTTTACTAATGTTACCCAATTCTGCGGCTGATGTGTGTGTGCGTTCAGTTTAGAGGATAAAGAGATAATGGCAGATTGACCTGGCCTGGGGAAAGCATGGGGTTGTGTTTGAGTTGTATCTTTTTTTTGTGTGAGTGGTGTGTGAGCTGTGTTTGACTTGTGTGTTTTGTGTTAGTGGTGTGTGAGTAGGTACCTGGCATGCAGAGTAGCAGCAGGATCCTCATGACACTGAGCAGAGGACACACAGAAAGTTAAACACACTCAATAGGACAATACGGTTGGCAAACACTTGAGGTGAGCATTGCAACAAAATTCTGATGCAGCCATGTATTTTCGCTTGTCTACGGCTCAGTTTCTCCTCTCATTGTGTGTGTGTGTGTGTGTGTGTCTCTCCCTCTCTCTCTCTTTCTTGCTCTCTCTCTCTCTCTCTCTCTCTCTCTCTCTCTCTCTCTCTCTCTCTCTCTCTCTCTCTCTCTCTCTCTCTCTCTCTCTCTCTCTCTCTCTCTCTCTCTCTCTCTCTCTCTCTCCCTTCCTCCCTCCCTCCCTGTGGCCTCCTGTCACCTTTTCAAACCCTCTCGCACCCTTAACCCTGTCCCGGCCTCATCCACTGGCCTCGGTGGAGGAGAGAAGGAAAAAAAAGAGGAGAAAGAATAGAAGAAGAAAAAAACGCACCAGCAAGAATGCGGTGTGTCTCTTTTCCCCTAACGACGATCTGTTTTTCTACTTAGTTCTGTTCCACTGCGAGTAGTGGTGGCTGCAGACAGACTCAGGCTGCATTCCAGGAAAAGACCCATTGAAGCCCTCTCCCCTACCTCCTGGTCCTGTACGCCCCCAACTCTCTCTTTTCTCTCTCTCTCTCTCTCTCTCTCTCTCTCTCTCTCTCTCTCTCTCTCTCTCTCTCTCTCTCTCTCTCTCTCTCTCTCTCGCTCTTCTCTCTCTCCCTCCTCATTTCCCTTCTGTCACCCTCCCTGGCCATTTTCTCTAATCCCTCCCCCTCTCTTTTCCTTCTCCACTTTCCAAGGTTAGTCCTAAATGTATATAGATTTTAGCATACAGACGTACATGCAAATTTAGTAGTAGTCTGACTTATATTTTTTATCACTATATGTTATTTGCCAGATTGGTGGGTTGTTGTCGAAGGTGCTTAAATATTGAACAAAACATTACAGTACCTGAATAAGTATGATTATATGACTAATTTGCATCCCTAAAAGCAGCAATTGAATGCCCCAACTACTGCACCTATATAAAGAGAGAACTTTCGTATTTTCTTAAAACAATTATGATAAGAATCTGTGGACATAATCGCAGTCCTTTCGATGTTTTTTCTTTTTGCTTGGTTATGATTATGAATCAGGATCTATGCAAAGCAAACGCTAAAAGGCCCTCGTTGACGCAAAATTGCATGTCTAGGGTCTGCATATCCACGACCTTGCGCGCGTCCCGTGCTGCATCAGTTGAAAGCCACACGCATGGACTGCGTCTGCAGACATTTCTTCTTTTGCATCCGCCAGGTGGCTATCTCTATCGAAAACCATATGTTTTCTCGGCAAACATCTGTGGAAACCATTAGGCCCCTCTGCCTATTAAGTCTCTCTCGTCTCTAGACCCCTTCCCCTCCCCCTAAGAACAAAACCCCATTCTGGGACTCGGAAACAATCGTCTCACGGCATCATATTGTTAATCATGGTTTTCCAAAATGTGGGCTTTTGTTTGCAAGAAATAAGCCAGAAGATTCATTTATTCAGTCTTCTCCACATGTGCCCCCAACGACCGAGGCGCAATGGACCCACAGTCATTTACATTGGCCAACATCACTCACGATGTCCTCTGTGCCACGGGCTGGATATCCAAGTCCCTCCCCTGGATTTCCAGTGATAACACTAGACCACATGTCAGTTCTGAGCCATTTGGCTAGACAAAAGTACTCAAATTTGACTTTAACCGTGGGAAATGGGCCTGTATTCTGTGCAACCGTGTTTTCGAAAAGCCCGAAGAAACAACACCCAATTCCATCCTCAGCCATGCAACTTTTGCAACATTTGAACTAGTGTCATTTCATTAAGCAAATTGATCCCCAAACGTCTATCTAGAACAAATGTGATTCTGTAAGGCTAGGTCCAAACGGAAAATATATTGACATAAAAAATGTTATATCAAGCATTCTCTAACTAAACACCTTCAGGTGAAATGAACATAAACAATCCGATAGGAGTTTCTTGACCCAACTTTTTGAATAACTTTTGCTCCAACAAACTTCTATCTCTCATGCGCCCCACTGAACTCGCCTATAAACGCGAGCGCCACATGTGTAGTCTTACCACCCCGCATCCTCAGAGTCATCCTCCCAGTTCCAGTCTTCCAGAGCCCGGTTCCCCGGAAACTACCCCCCCATCGTCCCACAACCAAAAAGTACAGCATTAAAACACACTCATTTGTGTACTGCAGTTAGAACTGAAATCTGGCATTTATCTTTTATGCCATATTCTTCTCTTAACAAATAGGCTCTAAAACCATCAACGGGAATGGATGTCGAATCTTAATCAAATTAACGTTATCATTCGTCCCATAGTTCTTCTGGTCAGGAAATGTAGATATGTGATAAGTTACACAACTGTCAAATTAAAATAAGATCAGTTTAATGTTTTCAGACCGTCCCCCATTTCAATGCTTTTTAATTAGTGCTTGTGTATATTTACCAAAGTCATTACAAAAAACACTACAAAAAAAAGAATCACATAAAATCCTTATGCATAGATCTATATTGTGGCATAACACACACCGAAAGGATGAATACTAGTGTGAGCCTATGAAACTTTGGCGGCCCCTAGTGTGCCGTCCCAAGTTGGTTACCAGCGATACATTGGACATTCGTACACAGGTCAGTCTTTCCCACAATTCTACGGTGGTGCCCTCTAGCGGTAGATCATCGCAAGCGTCACCGAATAAGCAAAAAAGCCTTGCAACTACCCTTGCAAAAAGTTTGTAGTGAGACTGGTTAGGTTCCAGCCATGTCAATCATCTCTCGATCATCAACGTCCTGTTGATCGCAAAAATCTAAAATAATCCCCAGAACAGCAACCATTATAACGATTTATTTTACATCAAACAAATATGTCAGCTGGTATGGTAGCAGATCTTAAGGATCATACAGTATGTTGAAAAGAGATTTTAATAAACATGAGCAGCACATAAGAATGATGAGTAATATGGAGCAACGCATTCTTCATGTGCACAATAATACACACAATCAGCATCAATACTGCAAAATACACGGTCAGCATAGAACCTCAGATATTCAGTGCAGCATATCGGAGTATCACAGGTATGATAACCCTGAACTTTTCATGAATATGTCCATCAGACCCCTTCGTGGTAATCATAATATAATTTAGGGAGCATTGGGGTTTAAAAGCTTTACTGGATTAAGCTGTAGCTGTCTTCTTGTCTTTGTACATCGCCATCATCTTTTTAATCTCAGCTATCGCCTTTCCAGGGTTCAGGCCCTGCAAGAGAAAAGAGCGTCAAATTTCGTTCAAGCAAATACAGCAGTCGTCTTTCATTGTCTTACGCTGGACATACACTGCATTTCTGGACCGTTTGTTTCACGGTCAAAAAGGTTTTTCTTCGGGCAACTGAGGGATAGCCTTTCCCTATTGTCAATACACAAACAACTGGAAACAGCCCCACTAAACTAGACACAAAAAACTGGCAGTTATTCTAGTCGTAAAAAGTATATCCTATCTCAAAGCTCATGCTTTGTATATTTCTGTAAGAATCCAATTTCCAATACATAATTCATTGAAATAATCGTCACAAATGGACTACCCAGTTTTAACGAAAGCGCGATGCGTGTTATGGTTTCAGAGACCGGAAAACTAAGCAGTACGAGTGTGATTTCGTACCTTGGGGCAGGTCTTGGTGCAGTTCATGATGGTGTGACACGAGGATACCAGAGAGAAGGTCCTGGAGCTTGGACAGACGCGCTCCTCAGTGAACTCGTCTCTGGGAATCAATCAATGCCATCGGTAGGCCTGGGACAGAGAAAAACACTGTTAGAACCTGTCATAGAGAAACCTTCATGGTCTGCATAGAGATGGAGGGACAAGCAAAAAGCCAGACAGAACATTTATAAGGCTCCGGAAAAGAACCAGACAAAACCACACCTGCATGAAACCGCAGTCCAAGGTACTTGTCCCCATTCCACCAATAGCTGGGGCAGCTGGCTGCTGCAGCACGCGCACAGAATGCACTCGTACAACGCCATCTCACAGAGGGAAAGAGTTAACCAATGTGTAATGTCCATAGTAGGCAACAGCTAGAAACCTGTCATGGGTGTTGGTCGTGTAAGCGCGCATCAAAGACGGAGGCGTTACCAATATTCTGTCTGTCGTCGACGGACTGCGTTGTTACTGCGCTCCTGTTCCCTCCTTGGACGTGCGTAACTTCGTCTTCAGGAAGCCTCGATGGGTTTAGTTTTCTCTTTCCCGGCGAAAAAGGGGGGGGCTCGATGGACTTGCTACTGGGCGTAGAGAAGTTACTCATGTCGCTGGGATCACAAGGGACGGTTACCCGAGCATACCGTCTTACCTCCACTGTAGACTATCCATTCTGGATTGAAGGAATGCGATAAATAAGACAGCACCGTTAAAAACGGTTTGAAACAAGAGGCATAACTCACAGGCACAGATTCCTTGACGACATACATGTGTGCAAGGGGGTATATTTTGTGGCTTGCTTGTGTTGTTGGTGTCTATCTGTTGAGGCAGTTCAAGTGTGTTAGCCCCGCTGTGTTCATCGAACAGTGATCACAAGATACCTGCATAGCCTGTTGAGAAACGATCATTACTCATAGACATGCATTAGACCATTGGATAAGCGGACGTGATCTCGATATAATAGGCCCATGAGTTTCCGCGCAACTCATTGCGGAGTAAGTCTCCGGGACCACGAACTGACTCTCTCTCTGCGAGACTGCGGAAGGTTAGAGTTGCGGTCCATCTCGGTCTTGATCTTGATGAGGGCATCCAGAAACCATTCGGCCCAACGGACTGGTTCAAGGTAACCGTGACCAGGCGGCTAGCACTTGGTGAAACGCTTTCCTTCAATAGGACTAATATCCAAGTTTAATGTGGCTGGACTCACGAATAGTATTAGCAACTTGTTGGTTCGTGCGTCCAATTTTTGCCAGTTGTTATTATAAATGTATCTAAATGTAAATTTAATTGTGATTACTCTTTCTTACTTTCCATTAAGTATGCTTGCCTCCTGATTGGCTGGGAGGGGCTGCATTACAATCCGCGTATTTGACCGCTGAATTGTCTCGGCTCTACTTGCTGCTGAATACTGAGCACAGTAGATCAATACGCGCCCTTGCATCGTTTCTATCAAAATAATTTCCAACATGCGGTCCATGCAAATAAAAAATTATTTTGGAATTAGGAGTGCATGTTTTGATCGAATCGTCATTAAAAGCTGACTTGGATCCGAATGTAA
>OLKM01005490.1:0-16988 GCA_900291075.1 Melanogrammus aeglefinus | reverse complement strand
TAAATTGCTGCAGATAAACTATTTGTTGTGACTTTGAAACACATCTGTCTTTGCTGATTGAAAGTCAGCAGAAGTCTACTGAGTTGCCTAAATAGCGCGGTAAACCAACTGTTTGAGTTGTATTGCCCCCAGCGTACATTCAGAGGGTATTTTGGATGTGTTTTTAATAAACAATCAAGGATACCAGAATTGCTCCAGCTGGCGCCATCCAAACTGAGGCTATAGTAACGAAGGCTGAGCACCCTAGGATAGCCCTGATGACCCTCTTAACTTACGAGTGTTTTCACAACAGTTCGTTACCAACGATGCTTTGGGTAAACGGTGTGAAAACTGTAACGAGTGCTCGTACAAACCGAACCTTACAATGGAAGCCACTTAGGCAACGATGTCTTTCGGTGAAAACCTGGGCCCTGGAGTGCTTCTAGAGATACTTACAAAACACGGCCAAGAAGCCTGTGTAGCGCCTCGCCATTTGCGATTATCTCTCCTCTGTAATATCAGGAGGCCATATGGTACCGTAGCCCTCCGACCTGCTCAGGGCCACACCCCCTACTCTCCTCCTTGACTCCGCCTCTCCCTCCTCATTAACAATAAAGTCTCATCAGACACTGGAAACGTGCTGCGTTGTGGGAATAGCTCTAATGTGCGACTGGCTTGTAGTGGCTGTAAATCTGCACCACGGCTGAATTTCGCGGAACGTCTTCAATATTACGTGTTAGGGCGAACTAATACCTATATATTGAAGCAATCCATGAATGTAGCATGCCATTGGACCTGTAAAGTATAAATAAATGGGGCAACTATTGTGTTTAGCAAGAACCTTTTTGCTTCGTAAATCCTTTATTGAGACACTGTTTACTTGGAACGTAATTGTACAATGTATTATATGCAAAATACAATAAAAACGTATACAGTGATCATATTATTCTTGTTGGTCTTTTAGAAACGTCTCCAGTCTAGATATTGAATGAGACCCCTTGGGAATCTAAGAACCCACGCTTACAATTTGAACTTCATTAAAAAAAAAGTATAGAAAAAGACTCAAACAGAAAGGTTATAGGCTTCACACACGCCAGATTCTTGATAGAGTTTAATCGCAACAAATTGGCAAAGCAAAATGGTGGAGGCACTGGGTTCATTTCACACCCCCCCTGTACTATTTCAAACAGAGCATTTGGCTCCTAAGCCTTCACACTAGACCATTGAGGGGTCCAAAACCATTCACCAGTTCCATCTGTCACCCTCCTTCAGACTGCACACAGCTCCACATCAAATGGATTTTGGGGATTCCTTTGGTGCTTTTGATTCTCTCATATCTCAACACCTGTTTTCTCCTGTCCAAATCAGAGTCCATATTGCATGCCTAGTCCTCTCCCTTGACAATTGAACCCCCATTAAGAGCCCCTTTGTGCTTAGATCATCCAGATCAACCCAGGTATTGGCATGGAGTGGGGCAAATGAGATGCTTCGACTTCCCATCGAGTCATTTGTTACCTAAGTCTGCTAGATACACAACAGTGTTTCCCCAGTTGTTTGTGTGGAAAAGGCATAGAAGAGCGATTAGCTGATTGTGTCCTCGTGCATGGCAAACTTGCAAAAAACCAGTCTGTGTGTGGTTTCTGGCATGCTTTTGGTTTGGTTATCGCACAACATTGGTTCTGGGTTCTTCACATTTCGCCGCTGGCTTTGGGGCTGGAAAATTTATTTTGCTATGGGCATGCAGATTGGTACACAAATACAACTTTATTTTCTATGTCCGATATACGTACATGGCAGAGAGTCATATAAAGGACATTGGGTGTTGCCTGTATCAGACACAGGCCTGATAAAAGAAGTGTAGCTACTGGCATCAAATTGGGCACTGTTGTCACTCTTCCTCTAGTGAGACCTGTGCACACCTTTTCCTCACAAACGGACCAAAGCGGCAGTGCAATTAGTCAAGGGTTTCCTTACAGCAAATTTGTCCTCTTTGCTATGGGCCTTTTCGTTTCCTTTTGTTTTCCTTGATTCAAGGAAAACAAGACACTAAAGAATCCAAGCGGTTAGTTACTCTTTTTTACATCCCTTCTCCCTGTAGGAAGCGGTCCGCAGTCTGACGGTCAGACACGCGCTCCGAGGTCACACTGCTCCCTGAGTTGTGGGCCGCGCAGGGTGGGACAGACCAACCAGAGACAAGAGAAAGATATCAGTAGGTAAAGAAACTGAAAAGGAAAGGAGAGAAGAAGCACTCGGATCCGACCACAGGGACACCACCGTCTCTCAACTAACATGGTGCATTTACCATTTCTAATGGGTTAAAATGAGTGATGTCACCAATGTAACACCAGACATTATTTGCCAAATCTTAATCTGTTTACAAGTGCACTTCTTGTATTCAAGGCTGTCCCTGCATGTGGATTTAGTGCTGCATATACAGTATATATACATATACACACACGTGTATATATATATACATATATATATACATAATATATATACATATATACACATACATACTGTACATATATACATATATATATACACATACATACTGTATATATACATATACACATATACTGTATATATACATATACACATATACATACACACTTACACATATATATATATACGCATACACATATATATATACAAAAACATATATATACACATACATATATATACACATATACACATACATATATATATACATATACATATATACGTATATATATACGTATATATACATGCATACATATATATACATACATACATACACACACATACATACATATATATACATACATACATACATATATATACATATACACACATACATATATATACATACATACATACATATACATACATACATACATATACACATACATACACACATACACACACATATATATATATATACACACTTATACACATATACACATATATATTATACACATATATATATATGTATATATATTATACACATATATACACATATACATACATACATATATATATATATATACACACACACACATATATATAGAGAGATTTAAAGCACACATTGAAGTGACACAGATTTAAAAAAACAAATGCAGAATGTAAGAAGGTGGAGGAGGGGAGGGAGGTGAGAAGCGGTGAGATGGAGGGAGAGGGAGGAGGAGCAGAGCACCACCCTACATGCACAGCAGGAGACTGCAGGGACCACCGCACCAAGGCACAGAGCAGCAGCACTATGGGGACATAAGTGGATGTCCCTCTGAGACAATGACAACACTAGACATGTGTGGGGGCTCCAAGCCCGCCCCCCCATATGTCACACAAGCAGCAAGTCAATTGGTCACCACAGGGACACCAGGGGACAACGGCAAGGGGGCGGGGTGTTGGCGATGCATCAAGCCGGAGGGGGGGCATAAATATGACATCTGCTCCGCCATATTTGAGGTTCTCATGAAGACAACAACGGAAAATGCCCAGCCAGTCCAGTTCTGAGTTTGTAAACCTGAGAGCTCACAGAGCAGGACCTCGACTCACCACACTGCTGTGGAGCTATAGCTCCTCCCCGCTCCCTCTAGACCTCCTCCACATCTGTAGGACAAAGGGCAACGCTCATTACACCTGGACACAGCGCCGAGAGTTCAGGACACACATGGCTACTGCAGATAAACACTAGAATAAAGCCTTTAAAAAGAACAAGACTGAAATAAATAATAAGCAAATAACAAATAAACACCAAATTCATGTGCAGCACTAAAGCGTGAAGCATTGCTTTGTGTTGAATATAACTTAATGATGGACAATGCAATAGTGAACCATCTGTTTTCTTCATTGACAAAATAAACTGAACCTTGTGAGGAAACATTTCTTCTTTGCTTTAGTGCATCTTTCACTGCCTAATCGTGACGCTTCAGATCAGACATCTTTTGGCTGAGCTCCGGTTTAAACATCACAGACCTAACCATTTTGGGGATAATAATTATTGGGCATATCCACCAGAAGATAAGAAACTAACCTTAGTTTTAGTCAAATACATTGAAAGGAAAATGAAAAACAAGCATTTGAAAAGAAAAAAACATCCAATAGCCACCAATTAGCATTTTGATGACTAAAATCAAAAAGAGCAATTTACAGTAGGAGCCAAAGCCAGAAGCTAATGCAAAGACCACATATACCACAAATCAGACAAATAAAAAAGATAATACCAAAAATTATAAAGGAGGAAGTGGATATATTTCTACTAATGTCTGTTGCTGTCTTGGCTCACATTGTAAATGTTAATGTTTCAATTTTTTTCCATTTATCAATAATGTCAAGTGAAACGGTGTCAGTAGAATCCCAGGGAATCCTCGCCTGCATCCTAAATACAATCTATTTTGGCAAGGGCCAAAACGGTTTCTGTCCAACATGTTGTTCTGTCAGACTGCCCCATTACTATATGGGTAATGAAAAGCTAGACTAGTATCATGATGAACCACTCGTGTTTCCCCAAAAATGGTAAAGAGCTGGGCGCAAGGCCCAAAACTAATCCAGCACACACTCTACATCTCAAACCAGTACCAGTGGATTGGTTTGGGAGGGTTATTTAGGTGTGAGAAAAGTCTTGCGATACTTTCTACCAATGTAAACGTGTGGAAAGTCAGTTTCATCTGTATTACATACAGTCTATGTGAAGTCTGTTGAACCAGTTTTATATACAGTCTATGGCTTACATCCACACTTGCGCTCTGATCTGCTGTCGTAGAGCTGGTGGGAAACACTCATTTCATTTAGCATTTTAATTGGCTAATTGTTTAGTGAAATGTACCTTCTAATTCGCCTATTGTTTAGAGAGTTGCTTTGTGTGTTGTGCCTGCGGCCACCCCAGGGGAAACACTGGCCTAATCTCTTTAACTACCCACATGCATGTAGTTAATATTTTCCAGCTCAGAGACCCAACAGGAAGGAGATTGTAAAGAAACGATAGGACAATCGCAGGTGGAGAGGGTGAGAAAAACAAATAGTGATTTCCCCAACAGCACCATTGCAAACAAATGAGAAACTAAATCAATACATGCATTAAGAAAAGTCCTTTCCTGATTGGATAGTTTGGTTTCCCTCACACACACCCATACTCATACCACAGGGACTTGTCCTCGGCACTAAGGGGCGGGTCGGGATCAATCACGTGATTGGGACCGACTCCCTCGTCATAATCTTCCTTTGATTGGCTTTGGGCAACCTGAGGCTGGGTGGGGTCCCCGGGGGGGTTGGGACGGGGCGGGGGTCCGCTGATATTACTCACTAGGCTGGGGTTGAGGGACAGGAACGGAAGGCTCTTGTCCTGACTAAAGATGGAGTCCCTAAAGACGGACTCCACGGTGAAGGAGGGGCCCAGAAAAGCCTCCAGCGTGGTGAGGTCGGGCTCTTCAGGGTTCCGAGAGCAGGGCAGGCTCAGTGACTTGGGCAGGGCAGGGAGGGGCGGACGGCCGTTGAGGAGGGGATACTCACTGGGGGGAAGCTGGGGCCGCATGCCAGCGGGGGGCAGGCCAGCGGGGGACAGGCAGACGTCTACCGACACGGGCTGCCGGCTGTCCTTTGAGAGCATGTCGTGGACGCTGGTGCGGCGCGTGCTGCCCTCCGCTGTGCTGATGACACTGCTGGCCCGCGGCAGCGCGGCTGGTGGTGGCGCGTCCAGGCGGTCTGTGATGGAGACGATGCGGCCCTGCGCAGCCAGGGCGGGCCGGGGTGCCGCTGAGCCCCTCACGCGGGTGCTCTCCGTCTTGCGCAACGTGGGACGTCCCGGCGCCTGCCCCCCCGACCGGAGCGGGCGCTCCGACGCCTTGCTGCTGGCCGAGCGCAGGATACCCCGCGTCTTGGTGGTGGCGGGGGGGCGCTCCCTTGAGCCAGGGGTCTCCGAGGAGGTGGAGAGAGGCGGCGGAGTCCTTGGTCAGGTTCTCCTGGCTGCCCGACTACAGGCAGGAGACAACTAATCAATGCTAGCTTTAATACAAACATCGGCGTACGGTTTACCTCAGCATGATACAACATCACATATATATACCAGCCCCAGACCAAGATCGCCATGGTTTTATTCAATCCCTGCCTCATGTCATCTGCTGTGTTGATAACAGCAGGGGGCCCATCCCAGTTCAACCTCCTCTGCTCCGCACAGGGAAGAGACGCCCAACCCTCCCCTTGACACACCGTGCATTTGGTCTCACCTCGGCAGGTTCAATGCCCTCGTCCAAGAACTGCTGCAGGGAGAGGATGTCGTGGGTGAGGGTATTGCGGGCGGGGCCCTGGGCAGGGCTAATGGGATCCAGGGCCCGGCACGTCTGCAGGGGGCTCTGGTGGGAGGTGCGGGTGGGGTGTTGCTGGGTGGGGCTGCTGCCGCTGCTTGACCACACCTCCTGGTCCAGACTCAGGCTGAACTCCCCGCTGCTCTCGCTGTGCGGGCGGCTCAGGCAGCCGTTCAGGGTGCCTGGCAGGGGACAGTTGGGGTTAATCGTATAAGCAGAAATAAGGATATTAAATCAATTAAAATAATACAATACCATCAGGAAGCACGGGAGAGAGCGAGAGACAGAGACAAAGAGAGAGAGACAGAAATAAATCATAGGCAGTAGGGGAAGAGGAGGTGAGCCTAGCTTTGACCTCTAGAGGAGACACAAGGTTGGAGTTATTGTTACTATTACTACTGGTGGTCCTGTTTCTATGGAGACTGGTGGGTCTGGAAGCTGGACACACAAACACGTACACATACATGAACAAAGGACCAAACAAAAGAGGAGCACAGCAACACACCGGGAGGACCTGCTCGGTCCACAGCCTGTTTGAGAGTGAGCCCTGGTCCCGCTGGGCCACAGATGGAGCGTGCCACGGAGAAGCCAGCACCAATATGGTCCGTTAGAAACAGACAAAAGGACAATCTGACCACCTGAGGAGGCACTGCTAACAACATACACCGCTAAAAACACACATCGCCAGCAACACACACACCGCTAACACACACAAGGCAAACACAATCCGCTTTCCACAAACACATAGCTAATAACAAAGCAGCTAACAACAGACTCCACTAACAACAGATAAACCGCTAACACCAGACACCGCTAAAATCCGAGACATCTACAATAGACACCGCTAACAACAGACACCGCTAACAAAAGACAAATCGCAAATGACAGACACAGCTAACCACATACACACCGCCTAACAACAGCTAACGAAAGTTACATATGTAACTACGGTTCTATGAATCCTGGATGACGGTGCTTAAAGCACTGGATGTATCCACCTCCAGGGGCCGGCGAAGTTGACACGGTAAAACCTTGTTAAAGTGCCAGGCGTTGCCCATGATGCCAGCACAGGTAGCCTCCAGGGGCACCCCTCTCAGTGCAGCCCATGAGGTTGCTACGCTTCTAGTGGAGTTGCACCTCACCCCAGATGGTGGGGGGCGGCCACTGGCCCCATAGACGTGCGTGATGGCGTCGACAACCCAGTGGGACAGTCTCTGCTTGGACAGGGCACGACCCCTGTTAGGGCCATCATGACATACAAACAATTGCTCTCACTGTCGGATGCTCGAAGTCGCAGCAATGTAGGCCTTGAGCGCCCGTACCGGGCAGAGCAGCTCAGATCTCCCCTCCTCAGACGGAGAGTCAAAGCGAGCGAGCCGGATAGGCTTGTTGAGATGGGTGCATGAGAGCACCTTCGGTAGGAACGCCACATTCGGCCATAGGACTACCCCTGAGCCATCAGGGTTCCAACGCAGGCATGTCTCTGCCACGGATAGGGCCTGCAATTACCTGACCCGCTTCGCGGGTCATGGACAGCCACTTTAACCCTACCTGGGTCAAGGGCTCAAACGGAGGTGACGCCATGGCCTCCAACACCAGGGGCAGGTCCCGTGCTGGGGCCCTCAGGTCCTAGGGGGACACAGCTGCAGAGCCCCTCTAAGGAAAAGGGCCACCAACCTGTGGCACCCCACCGTGGCTCCGTCGACCCTTTCATGCTGGGACGAAATAGCCGCCACATAGACCCTCAGGGTGAACTGGGAGCGACCACTATCAAGGAGGGACTTGTAGAATGTTGGTGTATTTTAGTGTCTCTCTTATTGTTCACATTTCTAGTCTAGGAACAGGCCAGGGCCTCTCATACTGATACAAGGTGTTATCCCCAACATTCTGCCATTGTTATGTGTCAGGGTAGGTCGAACCAACCTGGCCCTCCGGGACATAGCCAGGGCCAGATACCTTATCAAGGGAGAGTGCGTCTGTTCACGTGTTTTTATCCATCCCCTTTGTATTATACTCGCCCCAACCCTTTGGTTCGATTGAGTAGAGGGTTTCGACAGCCAAGGAACAGTCATCGACCACCGGTCCACTATAGATTATTCAACCTAAGTCTGTATCTCGCTGTACATCCTGGAATAAAACCATCTATTCAACCCTCTACTCCAAGCTGTCAAGCTGTTTTGATTTCGACTTCAAGAATTACTACTACGACTGAAAATACACAACGCAGAGTCTGTCCGAACAGTTTAGAAATAAGCTGAAATCTAACATTTGGTGCCGTGACCCGTCTTGAAGAGAGAGGAGTGAGAAGACGATTGCCTCTGAAGATTGCCCTGTGACAGAGAAGAGCGCGCGCCCTGCCTGGGAGGACGTCTAAACGCCTGCCCTGCCGAGGGACCCGGCATCCACAACGCGGCTGAACCAGCGCATCTCTATGCACCACGTGGGAATCAACGGTGACTGAATCTCATTCCACATCTCCGACCAAGAGAAAGAACAAGAAAGTAATCTTAAAATAATCTACACACACATAACTGTGATTATTATATTTGTTTTACTATTAGGCTGCACTGCATACATTTGCTTGAGTAATGAAGTTGTTGTCATTAGAGCTTGATGAAGTGAGGACCTGTATATGAGTGATAAGAGTTTGTGTAATAATCACTGAATATACGCATATAAAAACTATTGTTTTGTTCCTTTGGTCTGGGTTTGAGTCCTAGAATTGTTGAATACGGCCTTTGGTTCCTGTTTGAAGTCCTAGAATTGTTGAATAATATTTGATTAAGCCTTTGGTCTGGGTTTGAGTCCTAGAATATTGATTAAGGCCTTTGGTCTGGGTGTGAGTCCTGGAAATATGTTGTTATAGGCCTTGGGTCTGGGTTTGAGTCCTAAATTGTTGCCTTTGGTCTGGGTTTGAGTGCTAGGAATATTGATTAAGGCCTTTGTCTGGGTTTGAGTCCTGGATATTTGTTAAGGCCTTGGTCTGGGTTTGAGGTCCTGGAATATGTTTGTTAAGGCTGCCTTTGGTCTGGGTTTGAGTCCTAGAATATTGTAATAGCATGTCATTCAAGTGATTTGTTCATCTTTGCTAGTTTGTCAATGTTGATACGTGTCCTGAATATAACTTAAGACGTCTGGTTTGCTCAGGGCTTTTGTTTTACGACTTGTTGGACAAGGAGTGAAACCGTATTTGTATTGAATTCACTGGTGAGGTTACATGAATCGCTAGAGTTTTTGTTTGTGCTATATTGTTTTGATCCCCGCCGAGGAATCACATATATTGTTTTTATGAGATAACGATGGACCCCCAAACTAAACGCTGGCCAAAGGAATCGATCTGGAAGGTTTTCAAAGACTGGGTCAAGAAGACTAGACGAAGTGAACCAGTTGGGTTGTTACTATTGTCTCAGTGTAAGCGCTACTTTATCAAGCATATCAGCAACAAAAAGAGAGATGAATTGGAAAAGACAACTGCTCACTATGAAGATGCTCTGGGAAAAACAAGAGAGCAAATCAAACTGCTTGCCGATGAAATTCGTTTGTTAAAGGAATGAATTGACTTCGGGAGAGAGACCTACACCAGAACGCTAGTCAGAGAAGGACTGATAGGCGGCCCGCCCCTCGACTCAGGGGCCCCACGCGTGGAGAGGCGTGACTCAAGAGCAACGGAGGAGGAGGGTTTAGTGAGTCTTATGTCGCAGTGTACCCACACTCTGGCCATCTGTCGTGCGCCAGATGAGAGGAATTCTATCTTCACCGACTGCATGCACTCGTCGCCACCATGTGTTGTTTTTACAGGAGTCAGAGAGCAAGTTACAGTGTTCTCTCCAGCCGTCATGTCACAGTCTTGTGGTAGAGACGGTACACCGGTCATCATCTGCCAGTAACCCCCCTCATGTGCCACGGGAGAGGGAAATCCATTCTGCCCCACCTGACTAATGCTAACCTCAAGGCCGCTTGGAAGAAGATAGAAAGCGCTGAGGGACGCACAATCCTCTATGAACCCTCCAGCCCGGAAGAACATCGAAAAAGGGAGTGCGGAGATCGACCACCCAAAGAGAGCAGGCCTACAGCCATGGATGAAACTGAAACAACTGATGCTTCTGTACGAACTCCACCCCCTACGATGGGCTTGCTATAATTGTTCAAACACCTGAGCAGCACTGAGCGCATCCAGATTCGATAACGAGGTGTGGAATGATGCCCTTGGAGAGACGGAATGAGACCAGAGATGAGGGATGGGTAGGTCCATAAAGGCGTGTGGATCCAATGCACTCCCATTCAGGCACAGGTCAACTGGACACCAATCACACGTTGTTTGCAGAAGGAAGACGAGAGTCTGGACCAGTTCAACAGGAGGCGTTTCTTCGAATGTTATTTGCTGCACTCAGGCCAAACTGAATATGATATTGGAACACCATCGACCAGTCACAAGGACTTGCCTTTGAAAGACCATGTACCTCCAGCAGGTACTGTGACCGGAGATCCGAAGGGGAGTTAAAGACAAGGTTTCCCCGGCTGGGACAAACCGAAGCAGCACAATGGCAGAGATCAAGGAATTCGGAGAGAAAAGGTGGATCGAGATGAAGAAGTCAGGATTCGATTCCTGGGGACGAGAAGAAGGAATGGCAAGGGAATGAGAAAGATTCCCCCAGCCCAACAGAAATAGAGAACGGATTCCTACCCGCCAGACAGACAGGAAAGAACTTCGACCATGCCACAACTGTGGACAAAGTGGACACTGGCAAAGAGAATGTGAAGCCCCTCGAAAGGGGTACCGTGAGCGCCCCAACGAGAAACCAGGGAACGAAAACCGCTCAGACAAAATGAAGGAACTATGGAAGAAATTACAGTCGCAGAGTGGTGAAGAACTCAGCCGCATATACGATTCAATGACGGAAACCAACAATAACCATGGAACCAGTGAAGTCAGTGGAGTCCTCCAGGTGTCAAGCAATATCCACTCAACAGAGCTGCCGTGGATGGACTGAGACCAATCATAAAAGACTTGAATGACCAGGGAATCATCTACAAGACTCAATCAATCAAACCATGAGGGGCCATACCAAATTCTATTAGTTACTCGATCCGCTGTTCGTGTAGCTAAGAAGACGAAGTGGATACATGCAAGCCACTGCAAATTAGTTGATTCACTCAACTTGGATGACACTCGTTAGATTTGGCACGCAAATTGACTGATATGGGGTGAAGAGTAGGGAGTGTTTGCTGTGTTTGTTATTTTCATTTCTTTATTTCTTTGAGTGTTTGTTATTTTCTTTCCTTTATTTTTACGAGAGAGGTTAGTTTTTCGAAAGATGCTAAGACTTTTTGTCACCACCTCTCTAAGTCATGTGTTGGTTCCTTCTTGACACAACCTGCTCAGCTTTTAGAACTTTTTTGTTGTGTTTTGTTTTATTTTTTGAACAAAGGTTCAATCATCTCATTCATTCACACGAGGTTTTATTGAGAACTATGACTGATTACTGATTACTGATATAACCATTTTCGAATCAAGCGATTAATTTTTGTATGATCATTTTTTCATTGTTTATCCGAATCTCATTAAGACAATATAGCAACACATAGTATTGATTATTATTACTGTTGGAGGCTGTGACAATGCCTCCCTCCATGACTGATTCCTGCACTTTTTCTTTGGCACAGGAGTATTTCGTCCTGACATCCTCATATCCCCATCACAACCTGCCGTGGCCATTCCATCAACTTGAAAAGAACATCTGTTGCAACTGCTACTCAAAACCAACTGAGTCATGATGTTACAATGGGTGGAGCTTCACACTGCCAAGCACGAGGGCGAGGGCGCTGGACAGTTGACCTTCTTGATTCTTTAAAAATTTTTATCTGTTTTGGTTTAATCATGTGTAACCTAATGAGTTTGTTATTTTCTTTATTATAGTGGCCTACACCTGGTTTACTTGTGTATGATTTGTGAATTTACTTGTTTTTTGCCTTTTATGCTTTCTTTCATTGATTTAGTTAATTATTAATGGGTCACCAGAAAATACACTGAATTCTCTTTTTGTTGGTGAACTTTAAACTATGTTTAGTATGATCAAGAGGGAGGAATGTAGAATGTTGGTGTATTTTAGTGTCTCTCTTATTGTTCACATTTCTAGTCTAGGAACAGGCCAGGGCCTCTCATACTGATACAAGGTGTTATCCCGCAACATTCTGCCATTGTTATGGTGTCAGGGTAGGTCGAACCAACCGTGGCCCTCCGGGACATAGCCAGGGCCAGATACCTTATCAAGGGAGAGTGCGTCTGTTCATCACTGTGTTTTTATCCATCCCCTCTTTTTGTATTTTATTACTCGCCCCAAACCCTTTGGTTCGACTGAGTAGAGGGTTTCGACAGCCAAGGAACAAGTCATCGACCACCGGGTCCACTATAGATTATTCAACCTAAGTCTGTATCTCGCTGTACATCCTGGAATAAACCATCTATTCAACCCTCTACTCCAAGCTGTCAAGCTGTTTTGATTTCGACTTCAAGAATTACTACTACGACTGAAAATACACAACGCAGAGTCTGTCCGAACAGTTTAGAAATAAGCTGAAATCTAACAGACTGCAGGAACTCCAGAACGGTGGCCACAGGGCAGCGTACTGGGTCTACTGCAGGGGCGGAGTGGGGCACTAATAGCCACCGGGAGAATCCTCCCCGGTCCGGCGCTCCCTGCCCCGCACAGAGCTTTTGGCCGATATATTATATCTAAAATTATATTATACTATTATATATAGAATGTTATAAGACGCTTTCACAGAGTGTGAGAGGAGAGTTGACGGTTGGCCTAGTTTCAAAGTTTATACTCGGTAATACCGGTGTAGACACAAGTGTATTGGTGTGAAAATGTCCACACTGCGGCAACCCTACTACATGTTCCCAATCCATATTCTCTATCCATCAAAAGAGAAAGATAAGTTAAGTCATTCATTTGTCTGAAATATACCAGCCATCACATACACATTTGATTAGCAGCTTGGTGCTAGCTCCGGCCCTAGCTAATAATGTCACTAATGGAGCTCGTGGCTAACTGTTTTAAATTCGTCCGTTGTCAATTCACCTGCACAACTCGTTAATGATTGACTTCGGAATAAATCCATTTATTTTTGAGCACCTTAGATGATATCCCCTTCGGAATAAATCCATTTTTTTGAGCACTTAGATGCATCCCCCTCAGCATCCGCTTTTTCTTTATTCTGGCATTTCGGCCCCTCCTTTCTCCTTTCTCTTCTTACCTTCCATGATTGCCATAACAAGCAAGCAACCACGAACATGCTTGCCTTCTCTGTCTGACGTGTCTTTAGGGTCATGCCATTAGACGTGGGGCCGATCATATATCCCCCTACATTTCCGAAAATGGACTTCACCTGCAAGCTGTTTATTGGATAAACGCATTTCCCAATCCCAGGAGTCTTTGCTGCATTCTACGTCAATTCAAGAACAAAGAAATTAAAGTAAACTGTAGGGGTGGGAATCTCTTGGCACCTCACGATTCGATTACGATTATGAGGTCAACGATTCGATTCTGAAGCGATTATCGATGCATCTCGATGCAACAATTTCTTTCTATGTACATTTCCATGTGTGATTTTCAAATATATATATATACATTATATATATCTGGGTTTGCTACTCAGTTTGCTAATCACTTCCTATTGTTGTGATGATCATTAAAGACATCAACAGATGAATTAACTTATCTAATATTTTCGAATAAGAGAGAGAAAGCTTTTGTCACAAATATAACTTTCTATGAACAAGGCAATAATCAATGCAGCGTGCATTATAACACAATATGGAAGTATGCAAAAAATAGGTTTCCGTTTTATTTTCTTTCTTATCTTTCTTTTCTATGTCATTAAAGGAAAAGCTGCTCTTGAATTAGAAGGAGCTCTTGTGTCTGGCTGTTGAGTTTTGGGCGCATGCTATGCGTAGGCTGAATCGCAATCGTGTCAAGTCGACAAATCAGATTGGCCAATACACACTGAAGATATAATTTAAATATTTTTAAAATGACAACAATTATCCCTCTCTGGCGAACAGAGTGTTGCAGCAGGCAAAGAAAAAAAAATAAATATATTTTTTTAATTCCGATTATTAATTTATCTGCATCAAGACAGAATCGTTCTAGCGAGAATCGCGATGCATCGAAGAATCGATTATTTTTCCCACCCCTAGTATACTGTGGTTCGTATTTTTATTTATGGCCATGAAAGTTCTGTAACGCCTGAATAATAAATAATTAAATGAAGATGATTAAAAAAAAAACATGAATGAGACATAGAGAGTAAGCAAGTGGTATGGTATATTGGTTGGATGTTCCTGAGACTAATATTGTATATTTTGGGGATTTTCACAGCGTCTTGAAAGGGAATAAATTATGCTCAGGGCCGGCTTGCAGACGCCTCTCGGCAACTCACAATAGTTGTGGGCCGGTCCAACTGACCTCGCAGGCCGCTCACAAAAATTGTGGGCCGGTCCACCTGACCTCGCTGGCCGGCCGACCGGGAAATCTTCCGATCGTCCCGACGGCCACCCCGCCCCTGGTCTACTGCCTTCTTGTTACACCAGTCGGAGAACAGTTTCCACCTGTTCTCGTACTGAGCCCTAGTCGATGGCGCTCTGGCATTCAGGATGGTGTTCCTGACGGGCGCCGTACAGAACCTCAGCAGTGGGTCTGGGTGCCAAATTCGGCCCCCCCAGTTGTGATAGGAGGTCCTTCCTGTAGGGGAGGCGCCATGGAGAGCTGCAACAGGCCTGCGCATCAGTGGAAACCAGAGTCTCCCTGGCCAAAAGGGGGCCACTGAAAGTCGCCTGTGACCCCGCAGGAGCACCCTCTGAAGTGTGGGGAAAATCAGTGGCAGCGGTGGGAAAGCATATAGAGGACTCAGTGGTCAGTCGTGAGCCAAGGCGTCCTGACCGAGGGGGCTGGTCACCTCCGTCCAGGAGAACCAGAGGGGGCAGTGAGCGGATTCCTCTGAGGCAAAGAGGCCCACTTCCGCCCTGCCAAAGAGACCCCATATCCTCTCCACCACCTCCAGGCGAAGCCGCCACTCGCCCGGTGGGGGCTTCTGGAAGGAAGTCCACGACCTGATTCCGGTCACCTGGGATGCAGATGCTGGCCAGGCGGGGATATGCCCAGGTCAGCACGCTCCGGAGAAGCCGTGTGGACCGAGTGCCCCCTTGATGGTTAATCTGGCCAACAGTGGACTTGTTGTCCGATCGGAGGCAGAAAGTGGATGATGCAGTGCCGCCTGCGCACCGCACAGAGCTCCAGCACGTTGATGTGTGCGTTGCTCTGGAGTCCGGGCCACTGCCCCTGGCGCAGTCCTGTCCTGCCACACACCGCTCTCCATTCCCGGAGAGGCAAGCGTTGGTTGTGACCAACTCCCGACGGGACCGGGATGGGTGCCCATGGGCCACACCGGCCGACTGATATGGCCTCTTTCCCCATGGGGACAGAGAGGGAGGCAACGCTGCGCACACCACCTCGACACTTCCCGCGTGCCTTGTCCGTCCACTTGGGGTCAAGATGAGTAGGCTGTTTAGCCACATCTGCAGTGGCCGTAGGGACAGCAAGCCGAGAGGCACCACAGTTGAGGCAGTTGTAAGTTTGCCCAGGAGCCGGAAAAACTGGATGAACGGCACCATCCAGCCACACTCGAAGAGGGGGAGGTGGAGGAGGATGTCGTTCACCCGCCGTGGTGACAGAGGCCCTCATGGCGTCTAAGTCCAGAACCATCCCCAGGTATGTGACCTGCTGGGATGGATCCAAGTTACTCTTCAGCAGATTCACCGTTAGGCCCAGCCGGGCCGCGTGCTGAAACAATCAAGCCGTATCCCCGGCCACCTGAGACTGGGACGGTGCGCAGACAAGCCAGTCGTCCAAGTACGGCAGGACCTTCATTCCCTGCTTTTGCAGGGGTGCGAGAGCTGCCGCCACAACCCTGGTGAATACCCTTGGAGAGAGGGAGAGGCCGAAGGGAAGTACCCTGAACTGAAAGTGCCGGCCGCGAAAGGCAGACCTCAGGAAACACTGATGGTGTGACGCAATCAGGACGTGGAAGTAAGCGTCCTTCAGGTCTACGGTGGTGAACCACTCGCCCCTGGCAACCACCCGCAGTGTGTCTGATGTGGTGAGCATGTGGAAGGGTAGTACCTTGAGGAACTTGTTGAGTCCCCTCAGGTAGAGAATGGGACGGAATCCGCTGTCTTTTTTTGCCACGAGGAAATACCTCGAGTAGAATCCTCCGGGGTGCAGCCGAGGATCCACTGGCCGAAGGAGATCCCACTGGGCTCGTGGCGCCCTTGGCCAGGAGAGGCGGACAACTCCTGACTCAGAGCAAGGCGCTTCGCCAGATCGCTGACTAATAGTCATCTTGGGACCTGGCTGAAGGTAGGGGCCGGATCGGATCATGGAACTTGTTCATTGTACCGGTTAAGGTGGAACTACCCAGGGTCCTGAAAGGCACAGGCAGCCCAGTAATCTGAGCTGCTGCTCTGAAAAACAGCCGACGAAACGACCCCATGGGCCTAACGCCTGCCCCTTGTGCCTCCTGAGGGCTCTGGGGGGGCTTATGGTTAGGCTGTGGGCAACTGATGCTTTCCAGGTGGGCGGCGATCGGGGCGCCGAAAACCCCTCCGGCCGGGCTGATTGAACGGAGTCTGTATCAGGCGCTGAGACTCCGCTAAAAGCGCCACCAGGG
>OLKM01005489.1:0-16989 GCA_900291075.1 Melanogrammus aeglefinus | reverse complement strand
CGGTGGAGCGTCCGTCATTCGACCACTTTGTTGGTTTTGTGCCAATTAAAAGTTAAGCTGCACTGTTGGTTACTTTTCACACTGAAAATTTAATTACATATGTTATCTTAATATATAAATATGATACATTTAGTCCTTTTGACGTTAATGACAGTTGAAAAAAAAAAAAACGCAGGTTACTTTCTAATTAACACCAATGAGTGCCGATTTCATTTCATTATTTTAACTTTAACCTGTATGTAGCACGTTTTACCTTAGGGCAGCACAATCTAAAGGGGTGGTGCGTTTGTCTCTCTTTAAAGATTGGGGCCGCCCTGAGATGGGCTGGCTTGGGCAAGCTTTACAATTAGAACTTTAAAGGGCAAGTATAGCCTTAAAGTATTGCATTTTCGGTATATTATATGTTATGTATATATATATATTATTTTATTCTATTTTATATCTTTACACAGGAGGAGGGAGCGTCCTAGTACTTCCACCCTGATTAACATGTACCTGGGCCAATCTACAGCGAGCGCAAAAAACAGAAAGAGTACAACAATGAAACAGTTAGTTTGGTCTTTTCTCGATTTCAAACGAACATAAATCGGATTACTCTTCCGAATAGCAAAAACAATGATATAATTTCTTTACATCGACATTGTGCTTCATGACGCTATCGTTTCGGCAGGATCTTTTCTATTCTTTTTTTTTTAAACCCTATTTATACGATTGGGATACATGGGGGTTTTCTCCGTTTTATTGTCAATGTGTCCTGACTTACGGGGCGCCACTCCCCTCAAACGGGTGGTATGCTTTAATGAATGAACCCATTCCCACCCTCCCGCCCACCCCAGCCACCGCTGGGGGGGGGAGGGTTGTCTGGTGTGGGGCTGTGTGATGTCGGGTGTGGAAGGGCATGCGTGGCTTTGAGTGAGAACATGTGTGCAATTTGACATTGCACCGAGGAACGTCGGAGGGGAAAACAATGACGTCGGGAAGCACTTCCCGATTCGGTGAGGATTCCGATCTGCTGAGAAATTCGATTCGGGGGGAATTCCGATTTCGGAGACATTCCGATCCGGTTAAGGAATTCCGATCGGAAGGATTCCGTCGTTGAGGAATTCGAAAGGTCGGGGAGAATTCGGGTTTGGTAAAAGCCTCCGTGAGAATGACGTGGCTGGATGTTAAATGTTACAAAACGCAGTGGGTTGGACACAACGAGGGGATTGGACCGCCGTGAGACCTGTGTCGCACGAGTTCGGAACGGAGTTTCTTTTCGCTTCAGTTGACGTGTCAGAGCGATATTTTCGCACACAGCGGTTTCCGATGTGGAGTCTTATTATTATTTTTTTTTCCAACAACACTCCCAGTAATATAATGGTCGTCGGCGTTGTACAGCAGGGGGGGTTAAAACCAGTTCGACTGTCCAGGTCGGGGATAGGTCGGTAGGCTGTACCCGCCCCCCACCCCCCCCCACCACCAACAGTTACCGGGGTGGTCGCTAGGAGGTGTGGACACGGAGGCACCTTGTTTCTGGGCAGACGGTGCTTCCTCCCTGATGGCCTGATGAGGGAGATGGCGGAGCTTGGAGCGGGAGGGGGGTCTCGGGGGGGGTTACTCCGGGGTGGGCGAGGTCAGCAGGAGGGGCGAGCGGCGACGAGGGGTCATGCGGCGGAGCTGGGCTCTGACACGAGGGGAGGTGACTTGGGAGGCAAGCACCTGGAGGGGGGGAGGGGATAAGTGAGGGAGGAGAGGAGAGGGAGGAGAGGAGAGAGAGAGAGAGAGTGAGGGAGAGGGGATAAGGAGGAGAGAGGAGAGAGAGAGGGAAGAGAGAGAGGAGAAGAGGAGAGGGAGAGGAGAGGAGGAGGAGAGAGGAGAGAGGAGGAGGAGAGAGAGAGAGGGAGAAGAGACAGAACAACACAGCCACAGACACACAGCACGACACGACAGAAACAAATAGTTCCTTACTTTTCACAGTCGTGCACTTTAATGTACGTATCTGTTGTGGTACATACAATGGTGACATTCATTTATTCTACTCCTCTCTTTACTTTTTATGCACCACACCACAGATTTTACACCAGTCAAACCATCACATTCTTACATCGTTCCTGGTTTCACCTAACCCCTCTTCAACTAGTCGCAGCAGCTTTAGGGTGGGTGTGCAGCTTGGACTGAGCTTTAAGGGGTGCAGCTTGACTGAGCTTCAGGGGGTGCAGCTGACTGAAGCTTTAAGGTGGGGATGCAGCTGACTGAAGGTTTAGGGGGTTGCAGCTGGCACTGAAGTTTAGGGGTATGCAGCTGACCTGAAGCTTCAAGGGTGCAGCTGACTGAATTAAGGGGTCAGCTGACTGAAGCTTTTAGGGGGGTTGCAGCTGACTGCAGCTTTATGGGGGTAAGCTGATAGATGAGGGCTGACTTACGCTCTCCTGCTGCCCCGGGAACGGGTCGTGATCCGGGTGCTTGGTGTTCCGCTGGACCGGTGGGGCCCCGAACACTCGGCCCACCCGGGGTACGCCACCGATCTGGACTGGACAGCCACCTGTGGTCAGGTGTTGCAGGCTGGGCGCTAGACGACGACCACACAACGTCACATGCGAATCGCACACACACACACACCCAAAGAGGAGAGGAACAACGGACGAAATAAAACACCACGGCCCAACACACAGAAACAGGAACATGAAACAAAACACACACACCCAACCGACAGACACACACAACAGCAGGCGTAACACGGCCACCAACGCAGGCATAATTAAACAACACCGAACACAACACACACACGCCACGCACACAAATAGAGAGCCAACAATATAACATCACAAGACAGAACAACACACACAGAGAGAGAGAAACTAAAAGAACAGAACAGAGAAAAAAAAAAGAAAAGAAAAAGAAAAGAAAAAGAGAGACAGAACAAAAAGAAGAAAGAAAGAGAAGAAAAAGAAAAAAAAAAAAACAAAAAAAAATAAAAAAAAAAAATGAGAGAAAAAGAAGAAGAAGAAAGAAGAAAAGGAAGAAACAAGAAAAGAAGAGAAAAGAGAGAGGAGATGAGGAGGAAAGAGAGATGAATTGAGAGAGGAGAAGAGAGGGAGAGAGGAGGAGAGAGAGAGAGAAAGGACGAGAAGATGGAAGAGAAGAAGAGAGGAGAAAAAAGAGAGAGAGAAGTAGAGAAGAGAGAGAGAAAGGGAAGAAAGAGAAAGAAGAGGAAGAAGAGAAAGAGAAAGAAAAGAGAGAGAGAAAGATGAGAGAGAAGAGAGAGAGAAGAAGAGACGAGGACAGAGAAAGAGAGAACAGAGCAAGACAGAGCGAAAGAGAAAATAGAACATAGGGAGAACAATTGTAACTCTACCTGCACTAGCCCCACATCTAAGAAAAAACGGGGTCAGTGGGCGCGGGGTCGTGGGCCCCTGCCGCGTACAGATCCTGCATCTGGGCTCGTGGGAAGTACGCCTCGCCCAGGCCCCAGGCTTGCCTGCAGCGGGTTCACAGGAAGACAAGGGTCAGTCGTGAGCCGGTGACCCTCCTTCCCGTATGAGAAACACCAGCGCGAGATGCGGGGGGAAACGTGGGAGGGGTGTGTACCCAACTGCATTAAGGCCTTGATGACGACGAGGAAATGCCAGCTCGGTACCTTGAGGAGAAAGAGAGGGGCCAGGTTTAGGCTGGGAGGGACGACCCGACGGAACCGGGCTCTTACGTATGGCTAGGGGTTACGGCTACATGTCTCAATGGGGCTACATTGACTGCCTTGATCATGACCAACGATCGGAAATTCTGGAAGTGGGTCCGTTTGATTTTAGCTCCTTGATCATTTTTTTTAATCTCTCTTCGTCCTTTCTTCTGCGCGTCTTCTCCTCTCTCTTCTTCTCTCTCTTCTCTCTTTTCCCTCCTCCTCCCCCTCTCTCTTCTCTCTCTCATCTTCCCTCTCTTCTCTCTCCTCTCTCTCTCTCCCTCCCCTCTTCTTCTCTCTCTCTCTCTCTACTCTCTCTCCCCTCCCCACCCCCCCCTCTCTCTCTCTCTTCTCTCTCTCCCTTCCCTCTTTCTCCCCTACTCTCTCTTCCCTCCCCCTCTCTCCCTCCCCTCTCGCCATATAATTGCCGTTTACTGACACTGACAAAGCCGAACACTGCATACCAAAACTATATGTTTGTTTTTTCACTTTCAAATAGGATTGGCCCGAATATCCGGAAGAAGGGACAAGCCCCCTGCCAGTGGTTTTTAGACTCTGGCAAGTTGGTCTTTCTAAAAAAGAATTGGGTCTCGGAGCGGATAGAGTAACGTCAGGGACAACACTACGGCGGAGACGGGGCTTGTGCGCGGGTTGGACCCCTGTTGCGGGTCTGCCTGAGGGAGGGGCTGGGTTAGAGGGCGGTGCTCTATCCGGCCGGCCCACGCTGCCCTGCGGGAGGAGGAGGAGACGAGGGCGAAGCGTCGTTCAGCAGGGAGTGCATCTGCTGGCGGGCCTCCTCGATTGGGAGGTCTGGGGGTGTATGGGGGCGGGGGGCGGGAGTCAAAGACCTCGCGGTGGGGGGGGCTCCCGGTGGGCGGGGCCAGGTAGGTCCGACTGGGGGGGGGGAGGAGTTGAGAGCGAGGTAGGAGCGGAGAGCGGAGCGGGAGAGAGAGAGAATGTGTCGGTTTAGCTTTAGAACTTGCCAACAGTTTTAGTTTACCATGTTTTATCGATTATACGTCACGACAGGACATAATGTTTCAATACACCACACACTAAAAGATTTATTTCTATAGCCTATTTGAAAAAATACTGTGCTGAACAGTGCTCTTGAATATATAATATCATAATTATTTGTATTTCGCTTCTTCCGCCTTCTGTGCTGACTTGTTTTCTTGACATTTGTATTTAAATTCTCTCAAACGCTTTTTTTCCACCCACACTCTCCTTTGGCTGATAATTGACTTTTGTGCTGTGGTGGAGAATGTTGAGGGGGAAGTATTATGACCGTGCTCTATTTCTCACACATATTACACGTTTTATCAATTCGCTCCAATGATAATCCTCGATTGTCCCTGACTTTCGCAACTTGTTTTTTATTTAATTATTTATATTTATTTTTTATGATTTTTTACATGTATGCTTTATATTTATAGAGTGAGTAGAGATAAAGTATATGGGACATGCGCACAATGACATTGGAGATTAAACTCCCCCGATTTTTGGCAACACTGTTTTTCTATATATATAGTTATTTATTTAATTTGGAATGTTGTTTTGAGGCCATGTGCTTAGCTGATGGTGAAGTTGTAAGTGGGGAAGGGGTTGTGAGTGGTATCTGCTACTATTTCTGTGTGTGTTGTGTTGGTTGTGTGCTGTGGGTGGTGTGTGGTGTGTTTGTGGTGTGTGTGTGTGTGTGTGTGTGTGTGTGTGTGTGTGTTGTGTGTGTGTGTGTGTTCCTTTTGCATGCCTGGCTTATGTCTTTAAATTTGTGCTCTTTGAACCAACAAAATTTCCCAAAAAGATACTTTTGATCTTTGATTAACTCATTGTCGTCCCTTTCCTCGCTGTAAAGTGAGCGTTTAGCCTCGTACCATGTAGGCCACGTTGTTGAGGCCGGGGTACTTCCTGTAGTGGCGTTCCCCGTCGGTAAGCCAGGCGATCCCGGTCCCGTGTCGGGAAGACTCCCGTTTTCCTGCGCTGAGCCCGCCGCACACGCACAGCAGCACACACACACACACACACACACACACACACACACACACACACACACACACACACACACACACACACACACACAGACAGTTAAGAAACAAAACATGCAATACACATTTCTCTACTGTACTGCTTTGTAAATTTAAACCAAGTCAACCTAAGCCACATGGCACCCTCTCCTGGTTAGGAGGTTGGCTACATATGTAGCATGGTGTTAGCATGGTGTTAGGGCGGGGTGACATTAACCTAGTGTCGTGTTAGTGTGACGGTGTTAGCATAACACCGCGAGCGTGGGGACATTAGCATGTTGGCTTTAGAGAGTTTATGTCAGCATTTTGGGTGTTGGCATGGTGGCGTTAGCGTGACGTGTTAGCATGGCACCGCACGCATGGAGACATTAGAGTGGTGGCATCAGAGCGTGTTGATTGTAGAAGAGTAGTGTTAGCGTGACGGTGTTAGCATGGTACCACCCCTGTGGGGACATTAGCATGGTGGCATCAGAGCGTTGATGCTAGCAGTGTTGCGGTAGCATATTAGCATTAGCATGACGGGGTTAGCACGGTACTGCGCGTGTGGGGACATTAACGGCGCCGTCAGCCTCAGAGCATCGATGCTAGCAGTATGGCGTTAGCACGGCGGCGGCGGCAGGTGGGCTCACCTCTTGCGGGACTCCCCGGGGCTGGGCGGGGAAGCCCCGTCGTGGTGCAGCATGCGATCCATGTGGTCGTGGGCGGAGCTGTAGAGCCGCTGCGCGGCCACGCCCTGCGCCTCGGCGTCCCCGAAGGCGTCCAGGATGTGTCGTCCTGGACGGGGAACTCGCACTGGCCGCGGCGCTTGGCGCGCTGACGCAGCTTGTTGCGGTGGTGCTCGATCTCGGACTTGTGCCGCAGCGCCACCTGTGGAGTTGAGTCGTCATCGTCTTCATCATCGCCACGATCATTATCTTTGCCATCATCATAGTCTTCATCAGCATCATTGTCCTCATCATCATCCTCCCATTCTTCATCATCCTCATCACCGTCTTCATCTTGCTGATCATCCTCATTGTCATCATCCTTCCATCATCGTCTTCCTCATCACCATCATCATCATCCTCAACATCATAATCATCATCATCATCCTCATCGCAGCCATCCTCTTCATCATCATCCTCACACTAACACCGCCACTATTATTCCAGAGAGGAAGATGGATCATAATTATCATGAATGGATTCAGTGATTCATCATTTCGGCGGCTGCACTTGATTTTGTTAGGGTGTTCTGCCCCCTGGCATTGAAAGTGTGGTTTCAGCAAGTCAAATTTTAAGACCTTTTTAATACCATCTTAAATGAAATTTAAGACCTAAAACACGCGATGGTGGGGGGTTGGCAACAGACGTGAGCCAACTTCGGAAACGGACGTCTTCCAGCCAACTGTCCTTGAATTTGCACCTACCCATTGTCGCAGACTAGCTAGCCAGCACGCAGATAATCGTTTATATATGCAGCTAGCAAGAAAGAAGCCTCCCTACATGTCCTTCCTGAAAAGTCACTCGGAAAAAATTTAAAAAATATATAGTCCTGCCCGACAAATTTTAAGACCTGAAGAGTTTACAGTATTTAAGACCAGCATATGACATTTGTAACGAATTTAAGACTTTTTAAGGCCTTAAATTTAGAAACATGAATTTAAGACTTTTTAAGACTTTTTAAGGATGCGCGGACACCCTGAGTGCATGCAGGATCAACAGCTTGATCAGCTCTTCCATTAAGATGCAGTTCTACATCTTCTTGTTTGTTAAAGCAACGTCTGTAAGTATTATCTTTATTTTTTAGATTTACTTCTTTATGCTTACTGTTTAGCTTTATTAATACTTACCTTATGTTTGTATTATGTTTACAGTTTCACGAAATTACCATTAAACTACACGAGTAATCCTCAACACGCCGCAGAGTTTTTTGGGAAACGTTTAACTGAGTGGATAGTTAGCTTGATAGCTAGCGAGCCCATTACATAGGGGATGAACAATGAACCAGAATATTAACGGAATCACAATATGGCACAAAAGTGCAACATCCAAAAATCGCAATTATTTTGATAAAGGTATGTGTAAACGTAATTGACCACCAGACTAGAAATGAAATACTGAACTAGTGCAGGGACATCCTGGCCTAAACATTTCCGTCTCCAGATGTAGGAAGGCATGTTGTTTGGTACGTGGCCCGACAAACGTCACGTCAGGATTTTAGTCGTTTTTTCCCAGAAAAGGGGAAAATTGTGATGCAAAAAATAAAAATTCCCACAAATTACGAATTAAACCACAATCTCAATATCAGTCCAAATCATCACAACACCGAATCGCCCCCCCGTCGCTACCCTGACGGTCTCATTCTGCACCCCCACCCTGCTCCTACACCCACCTCAGTGTTGACCCTCTCTGTGAGGGTGGGGCTGGGCTGGCGGGGGGGCTGCTGTCGGGCCTGGGAGGGGGGCTGCTGGGGGGGAGGCTGGCCGGCCCGCGGCGGCGGGGGGGGTCTGTGTCGCGGCTGCATGGCGATCAGCTGCACCTTGTTGGCCTGGCGACGCGTGCCATCCCCGGAGCCCCGCGACTGGCGGTCCACGTGGTCGAAGATGGACGAGGAGGAGAGCAGCTCGTCGGGACCGCTGCCTGAGGGGGCGGCTGGGGGTCAGAGGTCAGGGGTCATTTACATTTACATTTAGGGCATTTAGCAGACGCTTTTATCCAAAGCGACTTACAATAAGTACATTTGTCATAAGAAGTGCAACAATATATCGCTGTCGGTACAGAAGGATGTTCATCGAACCAAGTGCAAGTACACACAATCACTAGGCTACTGCAGTCCCACTGTGTTAAAGCAAAACTTCTGGGGGGGAGCGATGGTTCACAGCCTGGCCCAGAAGTACAAAACAGAAAGGAAGGCGTTGAGGCTTGTTTCCCGTTACGTTACGGTGATATCCTGCTAAAGAGAAGCCAAGTGGAAAAGTCGACACAGCTTTCAGAAGGGGATTTCCTTTTTTTGTACGATTATTATTATTTTTTTTATTCACGAAGAGTAGTGAGGATAGGACGGCATGGGAGGACGAGGGGAGGACATGCAGTAAAAGGACCACGGGCAGGAATCAAACCCGGGTCACTGCGGTAAGACCTAAGCGTTAATGGTAGGCACTCTACCCGGTGAGCCACCAGATGAGGATTTTAAGCGCAGCGATCGAGCTGGGGTGTGCAGCTTTAGCAATGCTTGGAGGTAGGCAGGGGCAGTTCCATCGACTGCCTTGTATGCCAGTACAGGGGTCAGCATCGGACAGGTCAAGTTGTGTGTCATGGGAGGAGGGAGGGAGGGGGGGTGTAATAAGCATTTTTTGTTTCATTTGCTCGTATGAAAATTGCTATACAAATAAAGTTTGATCGTTCTTCCTTTTTTCCCCCGATTGTTTTTCTGTAGCGCTAGTCTCAGGCCTTCCAGTCCCACTGTGTTCAAGCAAAACTTCTGGGGGGGGAGCGATGGTTCACAGCCTGGCCCAGAAGTACAAGTCAGAAAGGAAGGCGTTGAGGCTTGTTTCCCGTTACGTTACGGTGATATCCTGCTAAAGAGAAGCCAAGTGGAAAAGTCGACACAGCTTTCAGAAGGGGATTTCCTTTTTTTGTACGATTTATTATTATTTTTTTCATTCACGAAGGGTTAGATAGGACGGCATGGGAGGACGAGGGGAGGACATGCAGTAAAAGGACCACGGGCAGGAATCAAACCCGGGTCACTGCGGTAAGACCTAAGCGTTAATGGTAGGCACTCTACCCGGTGAGCCACCGGAAGAGGATTTTAAGACGTGGTTTTCTACGTTGTTTTTGCTAGCCGAGTTGCTAGTCGAGTTTGCATTCGCTGTGATTAGTCCATTACAATGAGCCAATGCAGCAACATAATTCGTCGAAGCAAACATAAAAGCGAAAGAGAGCGAAGCGCCCCGTTCAGCCGGGTCTGAGACCGTCAGCCTTCAGACGAGTGATCTACGGTCTGCGATGCTGCTGTGGTGTTCCCGGGGCGGGGGGAGGAGAGAGGCGAGGGAGGGAGGGTAACTGAGTCAAACCAGGGTCACTTTGAGACGACAGGAAACAGAGTCAGTGGGAGGAAGAGAGGAGAGAAGAAGACCTGCAGGGACGTACCATTCTTGTTCCTCCCTGCGGCCAAGAATGCAACAGCAGCAGAGAGACAAGAGAAAGAGCCGCATTAGGAGGATGTCAATGAGAAAAAAACTAAAACAAAACACAAAAATTCTCTCTCTCTCTCTCTCTCTCTCTCTCTCTCTCTCTCTCTCTCTCTTCTCTCTCTCTCTCCTCTCTATCTCTCTCTCTTCTCTCTCTCTCTCTCTCTCTCTCTCTCTCTCTCTCTCTCTCTCTCTCTTCTCTCTCTCTTCTCCTCTTCTCTCTCCCTCCCTCCTCCTTACCTCCTCCTCCTCCCCCCCTGCTGAGTCCGCAGGTCATTATCTAAGTCACACACACGCACACATGCGGACACAGAAACACACACAAATAGACTCCCAAACAGTCTCTGCATGAGTTTGACACAGTCTTACTCTACTGCAGCAAAATCCTCACACCTGAACACCAACACACAACATAAAACCACCATAACACCAGACCTGCAGCCTCCATTAAACAGGAGGAAGTGTGTTCTGCTGCTGAAGTGCATCGGCTCATTAAATGTTTATAAAATGTAGGTGTATTTTAAAACAGCTTAATGTATTTCAGCTCCGTAAACGCTTCCGTATTGATGTCTTTACTGAAAGGTTCATGGGGCATGGTATTTAAAAACTCCCACCCAAAGACTAAAGACGAACATTATCTCCGATGCAGTGTAATGAATTGTTGTCAACTAGGAGATAAACAGGCTTAAACGGAGGGTAAAGGATAAGGTAAAAGGTGCCTCTCTTGCCGTTCTTGGCGGTCTTGCGGTGCTGCTTGGCCTCGCTGGGCGTGGCCACGGGCCGGGTGCTCTCCTCCGCTGATTCCCTGCCACTCGATTGGTCGCTGCCCAGCGAATCGCCGTCTGACGGGGTCATCCTGGCCAATCAGAGAGAAACACTTTAAAATGTTAAAAAAATGAACGACATCCTTAAGTCAAAGATGAATACTTTATAATCAAATTAAACATTTATGATGTGGTGTTATGGAATAGACAAAATAATTAAACTGATAAGCTTTGAGTTCTGTGCATTTTCGCTCATTATTTGGACGCATGTAATTGAATAAATCGCACGCTCAACTTTATTGACTTCAACATTTCCAAACGGGCACAGTCGACCGGAACCATTTCCAACCTTGGTATTGGACTTGGCCCCGTCTTGGTGATGTGTGTGTGACGTGGGTGAGCGTGTGTGGGTGTGCACTGCTTCAGTACTCGTTTCCCTGTGTCCTTCTGGGGGATTAGTCATGCCAATGCGCCAGATCACGGAAGCAAGACTTGTTTAGGATTGATGCTGGTGATGTAATAACTGAATCATTTCCTGTGTGTGTGTGTGTGTGTGTGTGTGTGTGTGTGTGTGTGTGTGTGTGTGTGTGTGTGTGTGTGTGTGTGTGTGTGTGTGTGTGTGTGTGTGTGTGTGTGTGGTAAGAATGAGAGAGAGTGAGAGAGAAAGAGAGCTGAGTTGAGTTAGTGTGAGAGGCTTAGGAGTGTGTATGTAGATTTTATGTGTGTGTGTGCGGTTGTAAGTTTTGTGTGCGTTTTTGTGTTCATGTGTGGCGTAGGCATGTTTGAGTGGAGTTTTTGCAATTGTGTTTTGTTTGTGCATGTGTGTGTGTGTGGTGTGTGTGTGTGTGTGTGTGTGTGTGTGTGTGTGTGTGTGTGTGTGTGTGTGTGTGTGTGTGTGTGTGTGTGTGTGTATGCCTGTGGGTGCCTTTGTGCGTGCATGCCCTGTGTATGTGTTGGAGAAGTGTGAGAGTCTGTAGCTTTGCGTGTTGCATGCTAAACGTGTACGCGCGCGCGTGTGTGCGTGCGTGGCCCCACCTGCCGCGTCGCCGGCTGGAGCGGGCCACCTTGGTGGAGGAGAGGAGCCCTTGGACTTGGGGTTGTTGGGGTCCCCCCCTCAGAGGCGGCGGGCTCCTTAGCGGGGGCGGGCGCGGCCCCCGGCTCCTGGATGACCATGATGTCATCCTTGCTGTGCTGACCCAGATGCAGCTTGGCGAAGTCGAAGCCCTTCACGCTCGGGGCCTGCAGCTACGCACGCGAGGGACACTGAGTGGTTAGCTAGCTGCTATGCTCTATATGACTACTATGACGTGTCGTGATACATTAGACAGACACAGCACACTGAGTGGTTAGCTAGCTGCTGCTACATGCTACTTATGACGTGGATTACATTAGACACAGCAACACTGAGTGGTTAGCTAGCTGCTACATGCTACTATGACGTGATACATTAGACACAGCAACACTGAGTGGTTAGCTAGCTGCTACATGGTACTCACTACCCAGACAAGTGTTGGTGTGACTCGCACATGAGACACAGACTAGTCTGAGTACCGAATTAGCTCCATGTTATCTCCATCCACATGGCACTCAGACGAGTGTTGGTTTAATACATGTAACACGCTAGCATGAGTACCATGTTAGCTACGTCCAACAAGTGCCGAATTTTGACTCAACCTGACTGTGTTCAACTCAACTCAAGCTTTTTTTAAAAACAAAAACAAAAATGTATGCAATGCATCTTAGGTTTTACATATGGGTTTGTATCCACGTATGCATTTCTGTCTGTGTGTTATATTTAAGACTACAATCTTTATCATCGAGTCATTCAGCAGAAGCTTTCATCTGCAGCAAAGGCCAATGAAAAGAGGTCGATGAGTATATAACTGCGTATCTGTGCGAGCATATAGTGTGTGTGCATATAGTGCTGCGCATGTGTGTGTGGAAGAGCGTCTATGCAGGTGTGTGCGCATGTTAAAGCACTTTAAGTGTCTCCACTGGGAATTCATTCCAGCTCGAGTGCAGCACGCACGCACGCACGCACGCACGCACGCACGCACGCACGCACGCACGCACGCACGCACGCACGCACACACACCTTCTGCCTCTGCTGGATGGTGTTAATGGCGTCTGGTTGAAACTCCAGCTTCTCCGAGCCGCACATCTTCCAGTAGAGGATGACGATGATGAAGAGGGCCAGGAGCACGGGCACCACCACGCCCACGATCAGCCACACGCTGCTGCTCTGTGTCTCCGACGGCGGCACCGACACCGTCTCCACGGCTACAGGGACACAGGGGGCCGGGGGGGGGGGATTGTTAGCTAGTCCGCTGCTTCTCAAACTATTTTCAGTGACCTCAATTCTCAGCTCCTCTGAGAACGTTTTAGCAGAGTATCTGCGGTTTTCCAGCGCAGAACGTTTTGGGAACGTTTTGGGAATGTTTTGGGAATGTTTTGGGAATGTTTTGGGAATGTTTTGGGAATGTTTTGGGGGAAGGAGGAACAAGGATGAGGCTGTTCACATCACATTTTAGGAGGATCCGCCGCTGGGAAGGTTTGTCTTAAAACATCTTGGTGGGCGGCTTCTATACATCCATATATATATATAAACACATATATATCTAGAGATATCCGTTTTAGCTGTATGTATTTTTGGCATATTCTCGTTCCTTCTCCCGTGAGAAATTCATTACAAAATTAGGTGAGCGAAAGAAGCTGAAACATTTAGTTTCATAAATTAATAAATGAAGTAAAAAAAAAAAAAGCAGAGATATTTCGTTTCATAAATTAATAAATAAAGTGAATGAAACAGAAATATTTAGATTCATAAATCAATGAACAAAGTAAAAGAAATGGAAATATATTGCTTCAGAAAGTGTATAAATAAAGTGAAAGGCGCTGGATTTAAGCTTTTTATAAAATGAAAAATAAATAAGGCGAGCGCTTCATGAAGGTGGGGTGCCCGGGGGGGTGGGGTGGGTTCCCGGGGGGGTGCCCGTGGGGGGGGGGGGGTGGGTGGGTTCCCGGGGGGTTGCCCCGGGGGGGGGGGGGGGGGGGGCCTCACGTTGGGCCAGGGGCCGCTGCATGCGATGCCCCAGGACGATGGCGGCCCGCTGCAGGTCCAGCCGGTTCAGCGTGGCGGCCGTGGCCTCGGCCGGGACCCGCGCCCCGCCGGGCCCCTCCACGAAGTACAGCACCTCCAGGGGCCGCTCGGGGCCCGAGAGCCGGGCGATACGCACCACCTGGGGGGGGGGGGGGCAGGGTTAGGGACCCGGAAGGAGAGGCATCAACCTCAAGGAATGAGAGGGTGAATGAGAGGATGAATGAGAGGATGAATGATACTGTGAGTGAGAGGATGAATGAGAGGGTGAATGAATGGATGAATGATACTGTGAGTGAGAGGATGAATGAGAGGATGGATGAGAGGATGAATGAGAGGATGGATGAGAGGATGAATGAGAGGATGGATGAGAGGATGAATGAGAGGATGAATGAGAGGATGGATGATACTCTGAGTGAGAGGATGAATGAGAGGATGGATGATACTGTGAGTGAGAGGATGAATGAGAAGATGAATGAGAGGATGGATGAGAAGATGAATGAGAGGATGAATGAGAGGATGAATGAGAGGATGAATGGAAGGATGGATGAGAGGATGGATGATACTGTGAGTGAGAGGATGAATGGGAGGATGAATGGAGGATGGATGATACTGTGAGTGAGAGGATGAATGGGAGGATGAATGAGAGGATGAATGGAGGATGGATGATACTGTGAGTGAGAGGATGAATGAGAAGATGAATGAGAGGATGAATGAGAAGATGGGTGAGAGGATAAATGAGGTGGAATGAGAGGATGAATGAGGTACATCACCCAACTATACAATTCAAATCGTTGCAGTACCAAGATTAAAATATATACTGTACAGAGTTAAGATAAACTATGTATTATTATAGTCATATATAGTCATATATAGTATATATGACGTATATAGTATATATATATATATATATATATAGTATAGTATAGTATAGCATATATATATGATATGACGTATATAGTGTATATATATAGTATAGTATATATACATATATATATATATATATATATATATATATATATATATATATGACTATAATATACATTACCTGTTATATAATATATACAGTATGTAATTATTATGTCATATATAGTCATATATACAGTAATGTATTGTTATAGTCATATATACAGTAATGTATCTTATATAGTTTCATTTAGTCATATAATACAGTATGTATTGTTTATAGTCATATATAGTCATATATACAGTATGTATTGTTGAGTCATATAATAGTCATATATACAGTATGTGTATGTTATAGTCTATTACAGTATGTATTGTTATAGTCATATATAGTCATATATTACAGTATGTATTGTTATAGTCATATTAGTCATATATACAGTATGTATTGTTATAGTCATATATAGTCATATATACAGTATGTATTTGTTAGTCCATATATAATGTCATATATACAGTATGTATTGTTATAGTCAAATATACAGTATGTATTGTTATAGTCATATATACAGTAGTGTTATTGTTTAGTCATATAGGACAGTCCTGTATTGTTTATTAGTCATATATACAGTATGTATGTTATAGTCATAATACACGTATTGTATTGTATAGGTCATATATATTATATATACAGTATGTATTGTTATAGTCATATATACAGTATGTATTGTTATAGTCATATATACAGTATGTATTGTTATAGTCATATATACAGTATGCATTGTTATAGTCATATATACAGTCTGTATTGTTATAGTCATATATACAGTATGTATTGTTTATATCATATATAGTCATATATACTCAAGTATGTATGGTTATAGTCATATACACAGTAATGTATTGTTATAGTCATATATCCGTATGTATTTGTTTAGTCCATATATAGTCCTATATACAGTAATGTATTGTTATAGTCATATAATAGTCATATATACAGTATGTATCTTTATAGTCATATTAGTCATATATACAGTATGTATTGTTATAGTCATATATAGTCATATATACAGTATGTATTGTTAGTCATATATAGTCATATATACAGTATGTATTGTTATAGTCATATATACAGTATGTATTGTTATAGTCATATATAGTCATATATACAGTATGTATTGTTATAGTCATATTAGTCATATATACAGTATGTATTGTTATAGTCATATATAGTCATATATACAGTATGTATTGTTAGTCATATATAGTCATATATACAGTATGTATTGTTATAGTCATATATACATATATACAGTATGTATTGTTATAGTCATATATAGTCATATATACAGTATGTATTGTTATAGTCATATATACAGTATGTATTGTTATAGTCATATATAGTCATATATACAGTATGTATTGTTATAGTCATATATAGTCATATATACAGTATGTATTGTTATAGTCATATATACAGTATGTATTGTTATAGTCATATATAGTCATATATACAGTATGTATTGTTATAGTCATATATACAGTATGTATTGTTATAATCATATATAGTCATCTGAAGTCCCTGGGCATGAATACATAAAGACATTCTGAACCATACAATACAACGACAACCACACAATGAGCAAAACACAGAACCAGTACAAAACCTATTAAACAAACATCATGCAAAATATACATTACATAGTGTGAGTGTGTGTGTGTGTGTGTGTGTGTGTGTGTGTGTGTGTGTGTGTGTGTGTGTGTGTGTGTGTGGTGTGTGTGTGTGTGTGTGTGTGTGTGTGTGTGTGTGTCTCTCTCTCTTAGATAATGACCTGCTGACTCAGCAGGAGAGCAGTTAAAGGGGCCTCATCGGAGAGAGAGAACCGGAGGAAGAGAGAGAGAAGCGTCTGTGTGTGTGTGTGTGTGTGTGTGTGAGTGAGTCAGTCAGGGTCTTTGTGTGTCTGCGTGACTGGATGTGTGAGTGCGGGCGCGTGCGGCATGCCCCGACACTTTCAATCACGCACACACATCTGTCCAGGTGTGTGTGCTGCGCGCACGACTGTGTGAGTGCGTGCACGACTCTACGCTCATGAATGTTTGTGTGCATGCACAAATGTGCGTGACTGAAAGTGTGAGTGCGTGCACGACTGTGTGAGTGCGTGCACGACTCTACGCTCATGAATGTGTGTGTGCATGCACAAATGTGCGTGACTGAAAGTGTGAGTGCGTGCACGACTGTGTGAGTGCGTGCACGACTCTACGCTCATGAATGTGTGTGCGCATGCACAAATGTGCGTGACTGAAAGTGTGAGTGCGTGCACGACTGTGTGAGTGCGTGCACGGCTCTCCGCTCATGTGTGTGTGAG
>OLKM01005488.1:0-16995 GCA_900291075.1 Melanogrammus aeglefinus | reverse complement strand
AGGTAGAATAATGATAAATCCCTCATAAGTAAAGGCATTTTAGTTTACTTCTTTTTCCCCTGCATTATTTCCTATTAGTATTCGGCAATGTAAATGGCTGCTATACGATCACTCTAATGACTCCTCTCTTGAAGCGCTTGGCCAATGAGCCATCTCTGTGTATAAAGGTGTCGGGGAAAAAAATACCATTATTGGATAATGTAGTTGCTGTTGGTTTTCACAATATACAAAGGCGATTCCCTCCCCTAATTTCCCCCCACTAATGATCCAGTCCAGGTTGTAGGATTCTCCTTGTCTTATCAGCCGAATTTTGAATTTAAATTTGCAGTTGCTTAACATATCACCTCTATCACATTTCGATTGCCTCAGAATAGTTTAGGATATCACAGCCTATTTGCTTTCCCTGACTTTTCCTGTTAAAAATAAACGCGCCATAATGCAGTGACTCCCATATACGTTATTAGGAGAATATATCTTCTCCCAATAAGAATACAGGGGAAATTTTATACTTTAATACATCCAGGTCATCTAACAAACTTCGTTTATTTTTTCAGCCTGCATTCAGGACCCAGCTGGAGCACTTCTTCATAGTAACAGATATACGGCGGCAATAAATGAGAGGTTTTGAGTGGAGAAACCCTGAAAAAAGCTCAATAATTCAATAACCCTGCCACCAATGTAATTATTATTTGAAAGCACCAGCGTCCTCCCATTACCGATTTGATATTCCATAAACCGTGGCTTATTATATATTCATAGCGTCTGCTTGTAATTTCGATCTATGATCATATCTGACGCCACCACTCTGTATGTGGTCTGGTACACAGTCTTTCTGTTTGTTTGTTTCTCAAGTCTCGCGGACATCCGGCGTGGGAGTTATGTTCCCATTGGGCCCTTCCTAGGGAAGAACTTCGGGACCACCATCTCCCCCTGGGTGGTCCAATGGAGGCCCTCCTCCCCTTTATCGAGCCCAACGCCGTTCAGGTGACCCTCACGCATACACGACAACTGTCCACTTGGAACGCGACCTCATAGGGGGAGCCAGGGGGCCACCACATGTGACACACATGACATTGAAAGTAGCAGGTATTGTTGGGATGCGCCGCAGGCCAGGATGGCCGTGGGGCCAGGGAGTGGGAATCACAGACGAAAGGTTCTGGGTTCCAACCCCAGCGTTGGAAGTACACCCTGAAGGCTTCCCTGAGTAAGATGCCCTGTAGCACTTGCTCCTCTAAATAAATGAATTGCTCTGGAGAAAAGCATTTGCTAAATAACTTAATAGTACACGGGCGAGATGCTTCTGTACCATAGACAATGGACACCCATGAATAATTGCAATTGACAATAATGCCAGAATCAACGACATGGTCATGGTCCAAAAATCAAAAAAAACACATTGACAATCGTGCTGATTGAAAATTGCAGTCCTAATAGCTGATAATTGTACCAGTTTAACCATGTAGTATCAAGAGTAATATCAGTATTTTAGTTTATTGTTGGCTGGAATGGAATCTTTTTATTGATATTGCTTTTCTTTATCCCAGGACCCAGAGCCCCTCCCTACCTGCGCCACACCGATTACTACACCTTCACATTGACCTGTTTGTCTCACTCAAAGGTAAGAGCACACACACACACACACACACACACACACACACACACACACACACACACACACACACACACACACACACACACACACACACACACACACGCGCGCATACATGTGCACACATGCACATCAAAACAATCACACACATGCACACAAACTCACAAACACAATCACTCACACTCACTCACTCACTCACAACCACATGCACTCAGCCTATGTCAGGGGCCAACCCACCAAATCGGCCCCCTCCGGTGGTTGACCTGTTAAAAATTAACCCAACATTAGAAATAAAACCCCCAAAACAGTGTCATCTCTGGGGTAACACAGGTTCAGCTCTAGTTGGTGATGTCACTAACCCTACGGAGAGAATAATCACTCTCTACTCATTTACTGATTTCTGCCAATCAGTAACGGCAGCAGCAATGAGCTGTGTTTTGTGCGAGCCTGCAGTTTGATGTTAGGGATATTCTGTTCAAACGCTGGTTCTCACACTCAGCTATTCAACAACTCTGGGTCAGAATGACACTGGTGGAAAATACCCTGAGGGCGTCCAGGATAATGTTTAATGGCTCTCTATCCCCCTCTCTCATCTCCAAAACCCTCACCCTCTCGCACTCTAAAAGTGCGTTGACACCAGAAGCAAAGAGAATATTCTACCCACGTTGCTCGTGCAAGGTTACTCGCGGGAACCGCAAACTTTGTCTCCGCATCAAGCGAAAATTTTGCGAGAAAGTATAAAATATTTAAACTCCAACCAATGAGGAATTTGCATCGTTTGCATGAGTAGAATGACGTGAAATCCGCGTCAACCAGGTTGTTTTGCGTCACACTTTTCAAAGCAGCCACGCTGCCTGCTTGGCGGGTGCAGATTTTGCATCTATTCGCGTCTTTGCATTGACTTTGTATGTATTCACCTTTTGGTCTGAAAGCCCGATAACAGTCATCAACCCTCCCTCTTTCTCCCACTCCCAACACTTACCCTCTCTGTGTATGTACCACTGTCACGTTCTCTCTCCTCTTCCATATTCATTTTTTTGATGTGCTTAACATCTCTTTAGGTATGCACTTACACATTATGCAGACATTATGATTCATGCATCATAACAAAGTCATGGTTTTATTCATCAAGGTGAAGATCACGCCATAGCCTAGATGGTGGCCTTCTCATCACCCACCTGTGTTTTCTCTTTTCCTTAAGGTGAGGACATGACGGAGGAAGATACCATATGCAAGTCCAACTTCAAGGTAAGAGCATAGCAACAGGGGTCAACAACAACCTGTGTTATCTCGGCGCCTTTGAAGGAGGAGGATAAAACGGACCCCTTTAAAAAGTGATAGATTGGTGTAGGATGGGTGTGTGTGAGGCTTGTTGGGTGTGTTAAGCTCACAAAGACAGAGATCTGTCTCAGGGACTTCACGGACCCCTAAGGGGTCTGAGTTATTGTAGTTATTGTGTGTGTGTGTGTGTGTGTGTGTGTGTGTGTGTGTGTGTGTGTGTGTGTGTGTGTGTGTGTGTGTGTGTGTGTGTGTGTGTGTGTGTGTGTGTGTGTGTGTGTGTGTGTGTGTGTGTGTGTGTGGTAAGGTGTTCTCTCATAAAAAGATGGCTATCTTGAAATAATTGGCTGAAGTGAGCTGAATAGGTTTTCATTCCCCTTCATTATTATTTCAAATATTTTTCAGTTAAATTGCTGTAAAATGTGTTTTCATCTAACAGTAGCCGGGGGCTGTTGAGTCAACATGGGATTCACGTTTAACAAAAAAGAAAGCAAACCAAATATTAATCTTACAAAAAGCGTAGACTGCTCCTTTTTGTTCGTCAAGAATATCAACTATCAAGTTCAAACACAGACAAAGAGTACGCCCCAGAAGGTCTATCATTAATCCTTTAAAGCACAACTATGACTCTCTCTCTCTCTTTATGTCTCCCTTCACCTCTCTCTTATTTTACTCTCTCTCTCTCTCTCTCTCCTCTCCCCCCTCTCCCTCTCGCTCGGCCTCTCTCTCTCTCTGCCTCCATCTGTCTCCCCCTCTCTGCAGTATATGTATTGGACCATGAAGCAGCAGCTGGCTCATCACAGCGTCGGCGGTTGCAACATGCGACCAGGAGACCTGCTGGCGTCTGGGACCATCAGCGGACCTGTGAGTCTGAACCCTGGCATCTGAGACCCAGCAGGGTGAACCTGGGTGTATGAGTGGTGGACCTGGGTGTCTTGGTGGTGGACCTAGGTGTATGGGGGGTTGGGGGGGGGGGGGGGGGGTGAGCCTGGGTCTCTTGTGGGTGGTCTTGGGTATCTGGGAGGTGAACCTAGGTGTGTGGGGCCATGCGTGGGGATTAGCCATTCAATTATAATTGTCTGAAAATTGTTGTCTTTATTGCAAAAAATAACCCCCAAACTTGAAATAATAAAACCAAAGTGTCTCTGCCTTCAGGAGCTGTGCTAAACCTACCTTTATTATGTTCATCACACCGTAAAGGAAGGAAGGACCTTGGCTTATTACTTCTTTGTTCACACCCGACTGAGCTTTGAGAAGCTAAAGTTTGAGCAGCCCTCCTCAGTACCGGAGGCGCCCCTTGTCAAGCTGTGGTGGCTTGAGTATGTGTCCCTCCCCGTCCCCCATAGGACCCGGAGTCGTTCGGTTCCATGCTGGAGCTGTCCTGGAGGGGGTCCAAGAACCTGGAGCTCAGCGGGGGACACACCAGAACCTTCCTCCAGGACGGAGACCAGGTCAAGATCACAGGTAGGAGTCAGACCGCGAGATGGGCTGGTGGGCCTTCCACTCCCAGCGGGAAGGTGCTGGGTTTGATTCCCGATGCCTGCCTTCATGTCTACCTGTAGGCATCCTTCGAGCCAAGATAACTAACCCTTCCATACTCCCTGGATGATATTAATCTAAATGATAACAATACTACAAATAATAAGAACACTGATATGATCAGTGATGATATGATATGATAGTAATGTTCCAGACATTTCTTAAGAAATACAGTTGGCTGTGGCTAGACCGATTAAAAGAACGACATTAAATCAAGCAAACTTCTTAAACATGAGATCTGAAAAGCCCACTACAAGATAGGCTTAGTTTATAACCAGCGTATTCAAAATTACAACCAAGCTTGTGGAATCAACCAGCAAACCCACGTCAGATCGAGTACTGGCCATAGCCTGCTGATGACTTTACACCCTCCCTCCCGGCCTATTGCGTGTTAGCACCCTCCTGGTTTTAATCTGCTGCATAACATTGGTATCTTGGCGCTATGCTGCTAATAATCTATCACGCTTGTTGAAGTTTGACTCTTTGTTGTACATCTGTTTCTCTCAACTTGCTTTTTTAACCTTTCGTGTGTGTCCAGAATTCTACTCAAAATATAATTTTGGTGGCAAGGGATAGGCCCCGAGAGCCTTCAACTCTGCAGATGGAAACCATTAGTCAAAGCTCTGCTGCAATACAGCCTCTCTCTCTCTCTCTCTCTCTCTCTCTCTCTCTCTCTCTCTCTCTCTCTCTCTCTCTCTCTCTCTCTCTCTCTCTCTCTCTCTCTCCCTCTCTGCTCTCCTCTCTCTCTCTCTCTTCTCTCTCATCTCTCTCTCTCTCCTCTCATCCCTCTTTCTCCTCTCTCTCTCTCTCTCTCTCTCTCTCTCTCTCTCTCTCCCAGACCCTCTCTCTCCCTTTACCTCTTTCCATCTCTCTCCTCTTCTCTACCCCCTCCTACTTTCTCTCATTCATCCCCTCTTTCTCTCCCACAAAAACCCACGGTGAGACTAAAACTCGTAACAGGGTAAACCCAGCCCCATGCAATCTGTATACCTGTGGAGTTCCCAGACAAACTGGGCTCACTCTCCATTTGCTTTCCCTGCCTCCTTAATACCTTTGCTGCAGGGGAAAAGGGCCAAATCACACTTTTTGGCTTCTTACTTCTTTTTGGTTACTATTAAATTCTCATTATTTTTGTCATATTTCTTTACCTATTCATTGACTCCTCAATAGTTCACACTGTGCTATCCCAAACTAATGATTGAGGTGTTGGTTGACAGCACTGATGATTTCCCATGCTGGTTGTTGCTGTGGTTAAGGGAAATCCCCATGTCCTGCTCTCTGTCAAGGTTACTGCCAGGGAGACGGATACCGGGTGGGCTTTGGGACTTGCGTCGGCACCATTCAGCCGGCGCTGCGACCATGAAACCACCGTGTGGTCCCCAGCGACGCCCAGCTGGCTACCGTCTGTCCGTGCATCGCGAGCACCTCAATCATCTCACCACTATCGGCATGGTGCTCTGGCTAACCTGATTTCGTTCTCCCTCTATTGGTCCTACCACACAATGGACGACAAGGGTCATTATCCTAGTAGGTTTTCAACCAATCGGAAACGGCAATTGCACAACGTTTAGTTGGTTCATAAGTATATGAAGTTTGATGACTCTTCAATGAGTCCGCAAAGGGTTTGAGAATCGTTTATTGCCCTGTGGCGACTTCGCCCTTAAATCATGTGTGACCGTCTCATCAATTAAACTCAGGAGCCCCTTTCGGCTTTTTTTAAAAGTGCCTTTATTCAAAACGTTGTTACTGAAATAAAATTAAAAAAAAAAAATTACTGAAACTTTTTAACTTTCAAAAAGGGTGCTTTTTCTCGAAGGTCAAGTTGATGTAACTTGAAACTGTTTCTTGGCTTGTTAAATAAAATACAATCTTGTATTTGTAACTGTTGTATTGAAGTCTTCTGTCATTCTGCTGAGTTAACTTTTAATTCCCTTCGACTGTTTGATTCTTAATGTCATTGATCCACAGTTGGTTGGAGAGTCCATGGTAAGTGAAAGCACTGCACCAGACTGTATTGTATTAATTGTAACATTGTTATGATCATGAAATGAATACCAGCTGTCAGATTTAACGGCCCACGTTGAAAAATAGACCGCAAGTTGTCACATCACTCAAATACACGTTGAGAATTAGAGAGGGATTATAAAAACGTTTTTTATTGCTTGAAATCATCAGCCCCAGATGTTGGAGAGGAACTGTACAGCCCCAAAAAGCAATATGTAGCCCTCTCTTCCATGTGATTCTCTCTGTCTTCATTAAGACAATTTCCTGCTTTGCTCTTAGAAGTAGTGCTAAAAGCAATCCACGTGGAAGTTGACTGGGAAACTTAAGTGCAACATAGTTCGGAGTCAAGCGCACAAATACATTTTATTGAAGTACAATACAGTCATTTAGCAAGCAGATTACATTGAGGCAAATTGCACACACTTTATACATATTTTATACATTTTATACACTTAAATTGCTTCAAGGAAGTTTCCAAGCTAGCTGAAGGCATGCTCGGGTTTGAATCCAAAACCCTTTGGCTGCAAGTCCCACTCACAGCTGTGGACCTGCCACAGCTGGGGACGTGCACGGGGGATCAGACGGGGTGTAATAGGCGTTATTCATGTCCGACGGACATCTTACTGCCCTCGATAGCTGGGTGATTGAAGGGCCTTTTATGGTTCTGGACCATTCCATGGTGGGAGTTTGAACCAACATGCTGGGCTGTTGATGCAACCAGATGTGCTGTTTCATCGCTTAATCGTTTTGGTTTATTTAAGTTACAACCTTACTTTATTACCCTCATCACCTTGAATGCCTTTTTCAAGCCAAGCTAGATAAGCCATTGAAGCATAAGAAATTCGATCAGATCCCTGAAACAAGATGGGCTTAGTTTATAACCAGTAGATTCAAGATGTAAAAATGTTCACCTTGAATGCCTTATTCCCGGTAAGCTAATAAGCCATGGAAACATAAGAAATTCGATCAGATCCCTGAAACAGTATAGAAGCTTATGCTGCTGTGAAGGAAGTAAGTTCTGCAGTACACAATATAATATGCATCTATTCATATATATGACATTTATATATGCAGTATGCATAAAAGGAACAGTGTGTGTGTGCGTGTGTGTAGAAGTGTGTGTGCACTATGTGGCCTGAATTGGCGAGAGACCACTCAAGCAATAATTACTCGCTCGTAGGCCTCGGCTAAACCAACAAGCCTTGTCCCTCTGGAACAGCAAAAAGGATGATTAATAAATAATTCAGAGAACAGAGCAATGCTTATACAGGCTCTCTCTGTAAAGAGGGTACGGGCATCTGGCCTCACACACACAAATACAATAAAACTGATGTGTGTGTTGTCACTCCAACCAAATGCTAAATGGCTTCACAATGCCTTTGGTTGCATCTTGCCAATGGCATCAGGTTAAGGTAAGCTAACAGGCTTTAACAAAGGAGCCAATGTTACAGGTCTCCTTGCAATGCCATGGCAGAGGTTTTGGAAGGCCACACACAAACACACACAAACTTAGACAATTGCGTTTTGCCACTAATATAAACGTCCTACTTCTGACAAGTAGGCCATATTTCGGACAACCTGCATAAATCAACGTTTTTAGATAATTAGTAAACTCAATTTCAGTGGAAATTCTTACTGCACTTCTGCTATGAAAATCATGGATCACAAAAGATGTTTTTCTTTTATGTAACAATGATCTCCTCAGGCATATTAATTGTCATATGTAAGAGACATTCTTGTTCAAGGAAAACAGTTCCATAGATAGGATTCCAGCCAGGTCAATTGCAAATCGTTTTGCCACTAATATTAACAGCCTACTGAAAAGTCAATTTCAGTGGAAATCCTGACTGCACTTTTCCTATGAAAATCATGGATCCCAAAAAATGTTTTTTAAAAGTGTAACAGAATTACCTCATCAGGCGTATTAATCACCATAAGTAAGAGACATTCTTGTTCAAGAAAGACAGTTTGATATATAGGATTCCCGGTCAACAGCTAAACCTTTTGCCACTAATATTAACATCCTTTTGACAAGTAGGCGATATTTCGGGCATCTTGCCTAAATCCACGTTTTAAGATGATTAGTAGGCATTCAAACTCAATTTCAGTGGAAATCCTGACTGCACTTTTCCTATGAAAATCATGGATCCCAAAAAGTTTTTTAAAAGTATAACAGAATTACCTAATCAGGCATATTAATCGCCATAAGTAAGAGGCATTCTTGTTGAAGGAAGACAGTTCCATAGATAGGATTCCAGCCAGGTCAATTGCAAACGTTTTGCCACTAATATTAACAGCCTACTGAAAAGTCAATTTCAGTGGAAATCCTGACTGCACTTTTCCTATGAAAATCATGGATCCCAAAAAATGTTTTTTAAAAGTGTAACAGAATTACCTCATCAGGCGTATAATCACCATAAGTAGAGACATTTCTGTTCAAGAAAGACAGTATTGATAATATAGATTCCGTCATCAGCTTAACCTTTTGCCACTAATATTAGACATCCTTTTGACAAGCGATATTTCGGACATCTTGCCTAAATCCACGTTTTTAGATGAATTAGTAGGCATTTCAAACTTCAATTTCAGTGGAAATCCTGACTGCACTTTTCCTATGAAAATCATGGATCCCAAAAAGTTTTTTAAAAGTATAACAGAATTACCTAATCAGGCATATTAATCGCCATAAGTAAGAGGCATTCTTGTTGAAGGAAGACAGTTCCATAGATAGGATTCCAGCCAGGTCAATTGCAAACGTTTTGCCACTAATATTAACAGCCTACTGAAAAGTCAATTTCAGTGGAAATCCTGACTGCACTTTTCCTATGAAAATCATGGATCCCAAAAAGTTTTTTAAAAGTATAACAGAATTACCTAATCAGGCATATTAATCGCCATAAGTAAGAGGCATTCTTGTTGAAGGAAGACATTTCCATAGATAGGATTCCAGCCAGGTCAACTGCTAAATCTTTTGCCACTAATATTAACATCCTTTTGACAAGTAGGCGATATTTCAGACATCTTGCATAAGTCTAAGTTTTGGGATAATCTGTAGCCATTCAAAATCAATTTCAGTGGAAATCCTGACTGCACTACTGCTATGAAAATCATGGATTCCAGGTCATTAATGGCTGGTCGTCAGGGCATCACGACGTCAGTCTGCCCCCTGCAGCCAGGGATGGAGCAGCAGGCTCTGCAGGGGAGGTCGGCCCAGAGCGCGCTTGGTAAGGCATCTCTTCAGAAAGTCCTTGCAGTCTGGAGAGGATACGAGCCGGGTAACAATATGAACACCTGGCTGTGGGTCAGGATGCATGGCTTTATGTTGTTCATGCATGTGTGTGTTTTGTTAGGATGCTTGCTCCAATGCGAGATCATGCTTTTGTTTGTGTGTGTGTGTGTGTGTGTGTGTGTGTGTGTGTGTGTGTGTGTGTGTGTGTGTGTGTGTGTGTGTGTGTGGTGTGTGTGTGTGTGTGTGTGTGTGTGTGTGTGTGTGCACACGCGTCTACGTGTGCTTGCGTGTGTGTGAATGTGTGTCTCACTTGGTGATACGTCACTCTCTATGCGTGGAAGCTTTTGAAAGATGACTTCAGCACTGGTCTGGAAAGGGACGTGGCCCGTGAGCATTTCATAGAGCAGCACTCCCAACTGCCACACCGTCATCGGGTCGGCCCTGTAGGTCCCATGGGAGTAGACCTCTGGGGGGATGTGCAAGTCGGTGCCTGGAACACAACAGGGTATGGCGTCAACAACCAGCTCCCAGGGCTTGGAAAGCACAGGGGACACACAGCACACTGACCCTCATCCATGCAGCACCCACTAATGACTTTAGCGTTACACACCTCAATGTACCATGTGAGCATCATTTGTGGTTATTCTGAATAAATTGTTTCAGTTCATATGGGATCTACCTTGTGGGCTCTATTTGAGGGGATTTAAATTTTCATATATATTTATTAAAAGCCTGCTATCTTTTACTATTTTCTGCTCTCTGTTTTCAAACCCTCAAAAGACCCCAGATGTCGCTATGGGGACTAGTCAAACCAAAATTTTATAGCCAGAGCAAGTATGAATTTTAAAAAGCTCACCGTTGAACTCTAAATACACCTCGTTGTTGTGGGGGCAACCGCATCCCAGGTCTATGATCCGGACCCGGGGCGTGTCAGAGCCTGTTTCCACCAGGAGGTTTTCAGGCTTGATGTCGCGGTGCAGCACGCCTCTGGAGTGGAGCCCTTGGATTCCTTCCACCACTTGGTGCAGAATTATCTGATACAGAGGGAAAGCACACAAACACACACACACACACACACACACACACACACACACACACACACACACACACACACACACACACACCACACACACACAACCACACACACACACACACACACACAAGTCATCCTTCTGAACACAGGTAAATACACCTGAACACACTACTATTTGGATGTATCTATCATGTTGGATTGTGTCGCCGGCCCCTCCCTGAAAGACCCATGAAGGCTGAACTGAACCCAAATCCGGGCTGATCCCCACACACCTTGGCTTCCTGCTCCCGCAGCGTGCTCCCCTTGCTCCTCATGTAGGTGAGGAGATCGACGGAGGCGTCGGGTCTCTCCTGCACCAGGATCAGCTCCTGGTCCACCTGGAACCAGTCTAGCAGGAGGACAACTGCACCGGGGCCCTGAGGGTCCGGCTGATCTTCGGCGGCCCTCAGCATCAAAGACACTTCCAGCGGGCAGTCCGTCAGCTGCCCGTTAAGAGTCTGAAACACAGAGTATAGAGTGAGCTATTCCTGAAACATTGAAACCCAGGTTGTCATGGCTATAGAGCCAACAACAGGATTACGGCAGACCGGGGAACAGGTGCATTGATTTAACATGTGATCGCCATCATAAGCAGAGTCATAAGATTACTGTGGGTGATAACATGATTAAAGTTACTCACCACCCGGGTCATTTCGACCATGTCCATGGGGATGTGCTTTATAGCAACCTAAGCAACAAAGACACAAGCTCACTGCTTTACTCTTTAACAGAGGATGGAGTGGAGCAGACATCTATGTGCTAACCCTTGGACTGTGGCTTTTTGGTGTAACTCTTACAGGCAGACGGTCCTTCTCTTCGGTATCCAGCAAAGAGACTCCCGAGATCCTCCTTGTCCCAGCCGCTCCAGCTCCTCGTACAGAGCTTTAAAGTCGGCTGAGACAACACAGACTGTTATTGAGTCTATCTATCCATCCATCCTTCCATTCCTCCCTTCATATCTAAACGTCCATCTGTCTGACCTGTGCTGTAGGTCGTCAGGCGGATCCTGCTGGAGGAGGTGATACGGGTGGAGCTGTGGTCGGAGAGCTCAATACCTGCAGAGGAGCTGGGACCACTTCCAGATCTGTCCGTGTCCTGGGATCTGGACGAAGAACCGGGCACCCCTGGGTCTTCACGGGCCTCAGAGGAGTCCTCTGCCTTCCCCACAGCCTCCACATGGGGAGGTTGATTCCCGTAGCTGCTCCTCAACCTCTTTGAGGGGCTTGGGCCTTCCTCAAGATCCTCTCTGTTACTATTCCTCTTCCTCACTCCACCCTCCACTGAAGGAGTCTCTCTGGTCCACCAGGGAGTGGTTTCTATTGTTTCAGGAGGTCTCTCCTGCACCAGGATCAGCTCCTGGTCCAGCTGGAACCAGTCTAGCAGGAGGACAATTGCATCGGGGCCCTCAGGGTCAGCTGATCTTCGGCGGCCCTCAGCATCAAAGACACTTCCAGCGGGCAGCTCCATTCATGCGCCCTTTAAGGGTCTGAAACACGAGAGTGTATATAGAGTGAGCTAGTTCCTGAAAACTATCAAACCCAGGTTTGTCATGGCTATAGAGCCAACACAGGATTACGGCAGACCAGAGAACAGGTTCATTGATATTAACATTGTGATCGCCATCATAAGCAGAGTCATAAGATTACTGTCGTAATAAAATGATTAAAGTTACTCACCTTCCGGGTCATTACGACCATGTCCATGGGGATGTGCTTTATAGCGGCCTAAGCAACAAAAGTACAACAAACTCACGTGCTTTACTGTTTAACAGAGATGGAGTGGATCAGACACGTATGTGCTAACCCTTGGACTGTGGCTTTTGGTGTTAACTCTTACAGGCAGACGGTCCTCTCTCCGGTATCCAGCAAAGACACTCCCGAATCCTCCTTGTCCCAGCCGCTCCAGCTCCTCGTACAGAGCTTCAAAGTCGGCTGAGACAACACAGACTGTTATTGAGTCTATCTATCCATCCATCCTTCCATTCATCCCTTCATATCTAACCGTCCATCAGTCTGACCTGTGCTGTAGGTCGTCAGGCGGATCCTGCTGGAGGAGGTGATACGGGTGGAGCTGTGGTCGGAGAGCTCAACCTGGAGAGAGCTGGGACCACTTCCAGATCTGTCTGTGTTCCGGTATCTGGAAGAAAAACCGGGGGCACCCTGGGTCTTCACGGCGCCTCAGAGGAGTTCCTCTGCCTTCTCACAGCTGCATATGGTGATGTCGTTGCCGCCGTAGCTGTCCTGCAACTCTGTGACTGTGCTTTCGTCTGGGCCTTCCTCCGGATTCCTCTCTGCTACAATTCCACTTGCCTTCTCTCGCACCCTCCGTGCATTGAGTTTTCTCTGGTCCACCAGGGGTGTGTGGGCTGTGTGTTTCAGGGAGGTTCTCTCCTTCAACCAGGATCAAGCTCCTGGTCCAGCTGGAACCAGTCTAGCATCGAGAGAACCACTTGACAGGGCCTCAGGGTCCAGCTTGATCTCGGCGGCCCTCAGCTTCAAAGAACACTTCCAGCGGGCAGTCGTCAGCTGCCCGTTAGAGAGTCTGAAACACAGAGGGCCCTATTTTACGGTCTGAATGCAAGTGAGAATTCAAGCGCTAATTAGCTTTGTGGGCGGTTCTATGGCGGATGTCGCTATGTTTAGCGGAACAATGACTCTTGCGCCCGGCGCAAATCTAAAAGGGTTAGGTCTAAGTAGCCTATTACCCGTTAGGTGTGGTTTGGGCTGAACGTGCAATAAACCAATGAGAGTGCCAGCTCCCCCCCTTTAAGAGCCATGAGCGATTTGTAGATTCTGACGAGTTGATTTTGACAGGCGCAGGTCTGCAGTCTCCATGAGACAGATGCACATGAACTTCAATTTGGCCTCAGTTTTATGGCCAAATATTATGGCCTAATTCACACATGGAATAAGGTTTTCTTTCAAACTTCAGAATTACTGAGTCCGGCAAATAATTTCGGCAAAAACTTAACACACATATGATATGCGGGTTTATGTGGTTTCTATTTAATGATAATACGCAATACTTTATAACATTTGTTTCTTTTCAGTATTGCTGGCATTATTGTCTTCGACTTGGTCCTAATCTTCTATTGTGTCCCTGTGAATATACATTTAAACATGGACTGTATTTTATTCATTTCGTGTTTAGTTTGGCGTGTGTTTAACAGAATGGACGCACACACGGTGGCCCGTGATTAGATTCCTTCCTTTTGTTACCCTCACTCCGCGCGTAAAACAATTGTTTTCTTCGAGATTAAACATCATTCAATCTAAAAGTTATTGGATTGTACACGGATGTCTGTGATAGAAAATTGGTGTGTTGGCTGTGGCCTACGGTGTTTGCAGATGCATTGATTTAAAGGTAAACTTATTACTGTGTAGTATCAGCTGTTCTATTCCACTAATTTACCATGAATGTGGGGCTCGGTGATGTGAGAGCAAAGTGTATGTGCGAGGTTGCACAAGCAACTTGATGCATGCGCCCTTAAAATATCATCTGACAACGGCGCAATGATCTTAAACCAGGTATTTCTGCTGGTTGTGTGCGTGTTGTTTCTGAACTGCAATGCACCAGTTAACGTTTGGGCAGAACACCGCTCTCCTTTCCGGGACGCGCCTTGGGCGCGACTGATCATTCCAAAATTTACCGACGCGTGGCGGCAGGAGGGAAAAGAACGGCGCTGTGCACCGGGTGGCAAAACTGAGCCACACATTCGCCGTGATGAAAGTCCAATGCGCCGGATGCAGTTAGGCCACAGATGTATATATGAGTGAGCTATCCTGAAACATTGAAAACTCAGGACGGGATGACAGCAGACCAGGAACAAGGTTGAATTGATTTGATATTTGATGCCATCATAAGCAGAGTCATAAGATTCTGTGGGTGTAACTTATTAAGTTACTCACCACGGGAGTCATTTCGACCATGTCCATGGGGGATGTGCTTTATGCGACGCTAAGCAACAAAGACACAAGCTCCAGTGCTTTCTGTTTAACAGAGGATGGAGTGGATGCAGACACGTATGTGCTACCCCTTGGACTGTGGCTGTTTGGTCTGTAACTCTTACAGGCAGACGGTCCTCTCTCCGGTTATCCAGCAAAGGACACTCCCGAATCCTCCTGGGTCGTCAGCCGGCTCCAGGCTACTCGGCGTACAGAGCTTCAAGTCGGCTGAGCAACAGATGTTATTGAGTCTATCTATTCCATCCATCCTTCCATTCTTCCTTCATATCTTAACGATCGTCCATCTGTCTTACCTGTGCTGTAGGTCGTCAGGCGGATCCTGCTGGAGGAGGTTGATACGGGTGTAGCTGTGGTCGGAGAGCTCAACACTGCAGAGGAGCTGGCGACCATTCCAGATCCTTCCCGTGTCCTGGGACTCCGTACGAAGAACCGGGCACCGGGTCTTCACGGGCTCAGAGGAGTCTCGGCCTTCCCCACAGCTCCACAGGGGAGGTTGTTTCCCGTAGCTGTTCCTCAACCTCTTTTGAGGGGCTTTGGCCTTTCTCCGGTCTTACTCTGCTCCTCTTCTGTGCCTCATTCACCCTCCGCTGAAAGGAGTCCTCTTCTGGTCCAACCAGGGAGTGGTTTCTATTGTATTTCAGGAGGTCTTCCTCCACCAGGATCAGCTCATGGTTCCGCTGAAACCAGTCTAGCAGGAGGACAACTGCACGTGGCCCTCAGGGTCCAGGCTGTTCTTCCGCTGCCGCTTCAGCATTCAAAGACACTTCAGCGGCGCAGTCCAGTAGCTGAGTCTGAAACACAGAGGGCCTATTTTAACGGTCTAAAACGCAAGTGAGGAAGTGCCAAGGCGCCATTTAGTTTTTTGGGCGTCTATGGCGATGTTGCTATTTACCGGCGCCAAAATGACTCTTTTGCGCCGGCGCAAATCTAAAAGTGGTTAGTCTAAAGTAGCCTAATTACCCGTAGGTTGTGGTGGGCGTACACGTGCAATTTAACCGAATCGAGATGCCAGCTCATCCCCTTTAAGAGCCAATGAGGCGCATTTGAATCTGAATGAGTGATATTTGACAGCGCGTCTGCAGTCGCCGATGAGAAGCAGATGCACATGTGAACATTCAATTGGCTCAGTTTATGGCAAGATAATACGGCCTAATTCACACATGGAATAAGTCTTCTTCCACAACTCAGAAATTACTGGAGTCGCTCAAATAAATTTCGGCAAAAAAAATCTTAACGCACATATGATATGCGGGTTTATGTGGTTCTATTAATTGGGGAATATACGCATACCATTATAAACATTGTTTTCTTATCATATTGCATGCATTATGTCTTCGACTTGTGTTCCTAATTTATTTTTTTTTTTTTTGGTTTTTTGGTTTTTCCCCCCTGTTGGGGGGAAAATATACATTAAAACCATTGGGGAAGAACCTTCTGTATTATTTATTCGTGTTTAGTTTGTGTGTTGTTTAAACAGATGCAAGCAACGATTATGCATGCGCCCTTAAATATCATCTGAACAACGCAGACACTGACTTTAAACCAGTATTTCCTGAGTTTGTGGCGCTGTTGATTTCTGAAACCTGCAAAATTAGCACCAGTTAACGTTGTGCGCCAGAACCGCCTCCTCTTTCACCGGATCCCGCCCTTGGCAGGCGCAGATTTCCATATTTTACCGACGCGTGGCGCAGGAGGGAAAAAACGCTTGCGCCGGGTTTACATAACTAGCAGCAACACATCCGCCAGTGAGAAAGTCAAATTGCGCGGATGCAAAGTTCAGGGCCCACAGTTTATATAGAGTGGTATTAGTCTGAACATGTTGAAACTCAAGACCCCCAGAGATAACAGCAGACGGGAACAAGGTTAATTGTTAACATATTGATCGCATCATAAGCAGGTCATAAAGATTACTTGGTGATAACATGATTAAAGTTACTCACCACCCGGGTCTTTCGCCATGTCATCTGCGGGATGTGCTTTATAGCGGGACCTAAGCAAAAAGACCAAGCTCACTGCTTACTGGTTTTAACAGAGGATGGGTGGATCAGACATTGTATGTGCTAACCCTTGGACTGTTGGCCTTTTTGGTGCTGAACTCTTAGCAGGCCAGACGGTCCTCTCTCCGGTATCCAGCAAAAGACACTCCCGAATGCCTCCTTGTCCCAACTGCTCCAGCTCCTCGTCCAGAGCTTCAAAGTCGGCTGCAGAGCACACAGACTGTTATTGAGTCTATCCATCTATCATTCCATTCCTCCCCATAAATCCGTCCAATCAGTCTGATCTCGCTGTAGTCGTCAGT